>NW_019060673.1:241397-281799 GCF_000696155.1 Zootermopsis nevadensis | reverse complement strand
AGCTGCTGTATCTGCATAGAAAGAGATTCCAGCCCCTGAGCAAGCATGAATGTGGTGGCAAACAAAAGAATACTTAGACCTGTAGTAAATCAAACCTTTGCTGCTTCAATTAAATAACAGAGTTATTGCAGATTACATTTTAAATGGAACAGGTTTCCTGCTTCAAAAGAAGTTCTTATAAGTTACAAAATTGAGTTCAGCTGAAACAAAGCACATAAATGCATACACACACTCTTAAGTGGCCCATCCACGTACGAGTCTGCCTTGCGAGTCTGGCTCGGCGAGCTTGACTCGTGAGCCGGGCTCGGATATATTTCACCACACATGCATAGCAGACTCGGCTCATGACACCCCAACCACATACGAGTTTGGCTCAATGGAACCTGAGCCGAGCCGGACTCGCAAGCCAGACTCGTACGTGGATGGGCCGCTTTAATGATCTCAGTGTCATATATATACCGTATGTATCTAATTAACCTTTGCACACGGATAATTTTTCGTTCAAGATAAACAATTCATATGCAGGAGGTAGTTGGATGTATACAGTAACCACAAAGAATGAAGGAATATAAAGTCACAGTATAAGTTACAATTTTAAGACCACCTCTACATCCGAGTAAAAGAACATCACATTCAACTTACTCCCCATCTTAAACACATTTTCAGGCTAACACTAACAAAAACTACTACAGTATTGCTATAATGAAAACATATCAAGTTGACTTCATCAGCCTTCAACTCCTATCAATGAGTGAAGCATCACACATCTTCAAATAGCGGTACTTCATATCCTCTAAATCCTTTATATTTAGTCTTCTTCTTCTTCTTCTATGGCTTTCCAATCCGTATTCGGTTCATGGCCTCCTCAATTCTCCTCTTCCATTCGGTCCTCCGTTAGGTCCGTCTGTCCGAGGCTTTGATCGAGGTTTCGAAACATCTTCCTTTTTACGGTGCAAGGTTGTTAGCCTTGCGACCAACCCCCAACCTGGAGGACCAGGGTACCTGTCTTAGTCTGACCTCTCCCCCTCGACCAATCTGGCTAGGGAGGCCCTACCAGTAGCTATGCTACCGCCAGCATAGCTCTTGGGATCACTGAGGTACTCAAGCCCCACCACTATAACAAAAACCTGGAACTACTGCCTTAAAATTAATCAGCAATCCACTTTCATATAATAAAATTTACTTAACAAATGATTTCAAAGAATACATCCCTTACATAAAATGAGACGTCATTATAAAGCTAAACCTGTAAGAAAACAATCATTGGTCATTTATTATAACACATTACAGTATACTCCAAATTGAGGTACACTATTAAATTCTTGCTAATTTAAGGATGATTGCCCACTCACCAACAGATGCCTGCAGGAATTTTGATCCTATTCTAGAGTCTAAACCAACTGCTCGAGCTACCTCCGAGATATCTGCACCAGTTGCTTCACATACAGCTGATAATGAATTAATACTTGATATTCTCTGAGCCAGAAATGCATTTGCTGCCTGTAATATAAGAATTATAAAATATACAAGCAGTTTGAATACGATAACTCATAATTCTTCAAGGATGACATACTCACCCAAGAATTCTTTAAAAATGTTGATTGATGGAATTTAAAGCATGAACACTGGTGATGTAAAATCTTTTTAAAAACCCAGTATATATGACCGTGGCTGCAATAAACATTTTATGTTGCCACTCTGCCTTATCAGGCAAGCGAATCCTATTAAACAATTGTAGTGCACACAGCAGACTTAGCTTACACATTAAACAATAACAGCTATGTAAGATTTGAGGTTTTCACAGCGGTGAGTATGAAGATTTCTGTCTTCTGGGTTGTTGCGCTGTGTAGTCTGGTCAATGTTAACCAACGTTTCCCAGGTCATACTGCCTCTGTCATCAAGGCGATGAAACGCAGTATGACCTCTGAAACATTGGTTAACGTCGACCAGACTACACAGCGCAACAACCCAGAAGACAGAAATCTTCAATAACAGCTACCTTGAAAGAAATCACATACTGAAAGCAAAAATGATGCTTGCAATGTGGCAACTAACTCATTAGTATAGCCAACAGTTGGAGGAGATGAAAAAGTTGTCAGTGGAACCACGGTTCCGGAGAATTTGACGCAAATACGTCTAAACGGAAAGGAAGTTTATTTATTGGTTTTATTCTAAATATTTCCTTTATACATGCTTTACAATTGAGATAAGTTTTATTAAGACATTGCTTAATCAACTTGAATTAGTTACGCTTAAGATGGGTCTGTGGTAGCTGAATGTAATGTAATGTAATGTAAGGTAAGGTAAGGTAATGTAATGTAAGGTACATTACTTTACATTACCAGCACAAAATTATTTACTCCACGACGCACTTCTTGTACAAGCGAATCACAGCTCAGCTCTTGCTGCAATAACGAAAGTAATGTAATACAATGTGAAGTAACGTTTCCTAGGTAACAATAATGTTGAGTAAACAGTTGACGTTTCATAGGTAACAATAAACAGATGAAGTTTCCTAGGTAACCATTGTTTATTTGTTGATAAACAGATGATGTTTCCTAGGTAACCATCTTACACTTTTTCGTTCCCCTTTTAAGTTTCCTTTTTTCGTTTCCGTTTTTCGTTACACTTTTTTGCCGAATGACTCTTCCTTATAGACGTATTTACGTCAAAAAACTCTGGTGACAAAAAGAATGGTGTAAAACAAGAGAAATTCACATGAAATTACATACAATTTGTGGAAACAAAAACCACTGAAATGGTACGAAATTCAAAAGGACTTAACAGAGATTACATAAATAATGGGAACACACACACACTCTGGAAACATAAATACAAGCTTTATTATATTATTTCAGAAATCAAAAACAATCAGAACATCCCAAAGGTCCCAATCCATGACAGATGAGGATATTTGAGACCATCCAATCCAAACACTTCAACACCATAACGTAACGCAATTTATACTCATAATATAAGCTGTATACTCACTAATTTTGACAATTCTGAAGACCAGGTGTTAGTAGTAATTATATTGCAACGAGAGATCCAGTGTTCATAAACCCAACAAAGCTTTTCTACAGCAGCGTGTCCTTCCGGTGTGTCTTCTCCACCAATCAACACTCTGTCTGCCTTCAGAAGGTCATCTATTGCTGTCCCTTCTGCAAGGAACTCAGGGTTTGACAGAATCTATATAAAAACAACAGACTTCAATTAGAACCTGTGCAGATTGGGGGCACATACTGGCGTGTGTTAAATTTAATTGTAATACGAATTTAAACTGTAAGATTCAAGGTTTATTTAATGAAGGATTCAATAGTTCAGATTGAATAGTAACAAGTGGTAGGATAATTAGTGAATAACTGTAAAGGGATGTGGAAAGATGTGACTGTGGCCTAATTTACGATACTAACCAGACATTTTATTGGAGAAAATAGGAAAATTGCAAAAAATCAGTCAGGATAACTGATCTTGTGGCCAAGATCTGAATCCTGGGATCTGCTGAATACAAAGCAAATATGATAACCACTCGACTGCAAGTGCAAGAAAATGTGGCCCTTTCATTACATAAGAAGACGAGGAGAGATCCAGTTCTCAAAACGTTGCGTGTCTTATGACATCAGATGATAAACTACCTCCAAATACCCGACAATCAAGACTATATAACGCCATCGCCAAAACCCTTCAGAATTAATAAATTTTAAATCTCAGTAATTTGTGAATTGTAATGTTTGACAATAATTCAAATTTAAGGCTAATGGCTAGATTTCTGGTACCTGGTAACTAACACCAGGCTTATTGTTGGCACGCAGAATGTTCAATATGCTTTCTGCAGCACGTACTGGTACTGTACTTTTCTCTACCACAATCTTGTCACCAGATGCCATCTCAGCTATCATCCGCGCAGCACCTTCCACATACTTCAAGTCTGCTGCACGACCCTGTTCCAACAAGATCACATACTTACATATAAGTTATAAAATATGACAGAATTTTTTTTAAAAAAAATTAGTTCAAGGTCACAACCATTGTCTGGGTTTCATAATGAAGTGGGTGTGGATGACTAACTGTCAGATAGTATATGAGAGAAAGACTTATTATCATTACATGTCATTCAAACTGATTTACAGGCTGCTGTCAACTGTAATTGTAATTCAATGCGTTATTTTAGTGCTAAGACTAAAATTTGAAGACTTTTATACACAGAATGTACTGCCTGAGTCATAAAGAGAAAAATATGGTGTTCTGGGCAGAACTCATTAGGCCTACATACATTTCTAGTCCAAGAAATATTGTGTTATTAGTGCTGTATGAGTTTATAATCTAACAATAAAATGTAATTTTGATTATAGGTTAGTATACATTTGGTTTATGTGTATTACTATAATATTTGGGAAGTAGTTATTACTTAAATACCTCAAAGTATCACAGCTTCACCATGTTGGTTGTTTATGACTGGCTTAAAGGTGAAAGGGTGAAAAACACAGTATGATGAAAGTACATTACAGTTTTGAAAAGTTAAAAGTGAAAGTTTAAAATAAACGTGTGTGGGAATGTTATGACAGTATTACAAAAAAGTCACCTTTCCATTTCCAAAGGTTTTGGTGGGCGTGTTCACAGATATAAAGATTAGGTCTGCTTCTTTTATTGCTGTCTCGATGTCAGTAGAAAAGAACAGATTGCGGCCTCGACACTCTGCAACTACTTCATCCAGACCAGGCTGAAATAAACAACACACTCCTACAGAAACCTCACAAAATTCTATACAAATATTGTAATCTAATTAATTGGCAACAGAATGGTTGTTGTAGGTTTATGTGTAGCCATATTTATAGAAAAGTAACAGTAATGGTGAGATGTGAGAAGCATATTCTCCTTTCAAGAAGAAGGTACCCTCCCTTCCTTCATAAAATTTATTTTAAACAAGATACTAATTTCATTAACTTTAGTCAAGTCAATACCTCATATATTGGCAGCTTATCAGAGTTCCACTGTGCAATACGATCCTTACTCTTGTCCACAACAGTGACAGTTATGTGAGGACATTTCAGAGCCATTACACTGCAGGTTGGACCACCAACATAACCTGCCCCAATACAACAGATCTTCTTGATCACCATGATGTTACTATAAGAGAAAAGACATAACTTAGGATGTAATAGCTGTTTAGCTGCAACCACAGAGGAAATATGCAAGTTGAACCTGACATTTTCATGACTGTGTTGGCACTGTTAATATTCGCTACTTAATAATTGATTTCCTTATTAAGTCGAAACAAAAACTTACGTATGAACGCTGTACTATTAAGTCACCAACACACAAACAAAACTCCACCGACAATACGTGGCTACCTATGAACTTCAGACATCAAATCGACCCTCCTTTCGGTCCAACACTGACATACCCGTCCCACTCGACCTCTCGATTCACGACAGATCGGCTCACAGTACCACCAACTCACGAAGAAAGCAAAGAAGAATTAAGAGTAGAGAAAGTCTACCTACAGATCGCGCTGCAAACATGGCTAGCATGGCGTAATAACGTCAGACCTTGTACGAAGTTCGAAAGAAGTGTAAAATGTAGAAATTATTTGCCAAGAGCATGACATCATGGACATCATGTCAGTCTGTTAGTACAGTTTACTTCATGTCGAACTTCCACGAACCAAAGTACTTAAAACATAAAAAATATTGTAGATGATGATAATTACCAACATCTATAAGGACTTGGCATGGAGTTAATGAAATATGGAAACGCAAACAAGAAAACTATTGATAAATTTTATATATTAATTTACAGGACGAGATGCAAGGCAGGCCTTCGCAAGCCAAAAATCAACAGGCACTACCTTTCCATACTGCATTCATTTTGGCACAAACATTTTGAACGAAAACTGAGCCGCCTACTCGTCAATTTTTTTACATCTGGGATATTATATCAAAATTATCTTCAACAATAAACAGAACGGGGTGAGCAGACATGTCCAAACAAACGTAAAATATTTACTAAAACAAATAATAAACTACTTCCATTTTCAAAATTAATTGGAGGTTCTATGTACGTCTTTAAATACTGAATGCGCATATGATCCACGACGAAGGTCGTGATCCCGAGGTACATCATTTCCGAAACTGCTTCAGCGGGGCTACCCATATTGGCAAGCGGTAATCCCTGCACGATTGTCAACATGTGACCCACGGGACATGGCCAAGGGAAGGGCAATTTGACTGGCACTTGGCGGTTCTGTACTACAATGGTCTGTCTATTACAATTTATGGCTGGCTGTTCAAAGACTGGTAGCAAACAAAACGCTTTGTGGAAGACGGGGATCGATAAAGTCAATTCGGTGATCAATGTCCTAAGACATTTTATTTAAATAAAGAAGTTCTGTAAGAGGAATTACGCAAAGCAGTGACGTAACTTATTAAAGGATAACTAGAGAAAGGCCATGAGTGAAAATTAGAATAACATTACCAGCCGGGTAATATCATGCAACAAGAATCTCAATTGTCAGAACGACCTCGAGAACACATGGCATCCATGACGTCTTTAGCTCCTGGCATTCCTTTGTTGGCAGCCAGCTTCGTACTTCGGAGCGCTTCTCTGCAATGCGATGTAAAGGTTTCAGACCCCGACCACTTGTATTCAGCATTCAGTAGTGAGCAAAATAAATTAAGTTAGACTTATAATCTGTTTGTTGTAGGTCACCACTTCAACACTCTCCAGAAAAATTATCTTCCGGGACACTGTTTTCGGGCACCTGTAATTTCTGTTCATCCCTAGAATAAGATACCAATTTCAATGGCACAATTATATGAGATCTGAGGTTCTCAGGGCGCTGAAGATGTCGATGTTGGTATTCTGGGTTGTAACGCCATGTAATCTTGTTTGTAGATACCAACATTTCAAAACAACATACTGCCTCCACCTTCAAACTGCGGCAGTATGTTTTTCCGAAACGTTGGTATTATCTGCCACACTTTTTTACAACCCAGAAGGTCATCATTGACACAATTACTGTTCTCAAAGTAAACGGAATAGTAACCATTTTGGATATGAATACTAATATTTACTTTAAAGTAAACGTTCATAACTATCTGCTCTTAATTTTTAGGTTTTAGAAACCTCTCTCTCTCTGTTCGATAACCATAGGCTTGTAAGTTATTTATAGAATTTCTTGTTCATCGATAACATAGTCTTCGGCTCAGACTGTTGCTTAAGTATCTTTATTATTTAAATATAACGAAACGTGATGCGTTCATACATCATGTAACTACAGTTATTTAATGAATACAGTGCGGGCGTTTTCCATTGTTAGACAATTGTAATCTGACAAAAAAATGTGTGTTAATCTATGAAGCAAACGACAAACATTAAGACAGCGTCACACTGTGCGCTATAGCGTCATCTTACTTCGGTACGTGACCAAACTTTTACTTTCGCTTATTTCACTTATCTCATCACTAGGTGTAAATTCCTCAGGTACAGCTCGAGCCAAAATGTGTGTCCACAAAACATTCAGTAATTGTGTTCTAAAGCTGCACCCAGACAATTGCACTTTGATAATAAGGATAAGATTTTGCATATATTATTTCGACACAGGATAATTTAACAAGAGAAAATACAAAATTGCATAATGAGGTTCATAATTTGTACTTATTTATTTATTTATTTAGTGTTCTGTCTGACGACAGGTCCATATGAACAGGATCCTTCCATCCTTTCCTCGGACTGGGACCTGTTCATATACGTTCTTGGCAGATGATCCAGAAGTGGTTTGCCATTGCCTTCTTCCATGTGAGTGTGAATGGAGTAATTGTTGAGATGCCACGGAGAAACCGGGGAAGCCCCCGGAGGAAAACTCCGTGTTGCCTAGACCACGGCCTTGCCCAACACAAGTCATAAATTCGGGCACCGCCGGGAATCGAACCCGAGACCCCAGGATTACAAGGCCAGCGTTCTAACCGCTAGACCACCGTGGACATTTATTTTACAGTTTCATAATTATAAACTTTTTAGGAACGAATTAGTTAATTTGTTTCAAACAATTTACAGAGTATTCAACATCTTCATGTGATGTGTCCGTTATTGTTGTTTAACTTTAACCAAAAATAGAACGTGTTGACAGATTTGAGTTTAACTCACGAGCAACAATTTTCATGAAAGTCCGTTCTCGTGTTATTTACATGTAGAGACACAGACAGACGGGGTGAATCTGATAGGGACATTTTTGCACCTTTCAGTTGGAAACGAGCACAACTTGACAACACAAAAAAATAGGTTTGTGAAATAAATGTCTGCAAGTAGGCTAATTCGAGATCCTAAATAAAATTTGCCTACAAATCGAACATGGAATTAAAATAACGAATCTCGAACGATATATAAGAATTTTCTCACTCAAAGATTGGACCACGCGTGGTCACTGCGCTTATCCAGCCCGCGAATTCTTTTCAATTTTGCATCGTAAAAATGCGTGGGGTTGATTCTAATGCACCTTAACGCTGCATTTTTTTTATCATGATACTGTTGTAATTAGATGACTGAAAACGGAAAAGATCCTTCTGTTATTGAGACAATGTGCTGAGAAAAATGAGTTGTTCCTTGGACAGAATTTGCACTTGTTCCGGCCCTAGAACGAGGTAACAGAAGACTCTTGAGAAATCAGTGATTAACCGCTTGAGCTGTGGTACGGCCATTAAACTACGGTCTGCAGGATTTCAGAGAAGATGCTCGTGGAGGCGGTGATGTGTGAATTATTCGTCAGTAAAAGTCGGTCACAGACCACTGCAAAGCTATAACAGAAGCTGCCAACACCCATCACCAAACAGCATGCTTTAAAGCCACAGAGAAAACCATACACCATTGCAACAGCGGAGCCGAGGCGAGTGAGGACGGCTCACAACTGAGCAGAGCTAGCAGCGTTGTATACTGCGTTCCAACGTTTTTGGCCGCTGAACTTTGTGAATTGGTACCTTGGAGCGAGTCACTTACCAGAAGTTTGCTGGAAGGGATGGTAGCAGGCCGCATACAGTACACTCTAAATAAAATATCACCAAGGTAAGTAACACGGGAAAGTCGATTTCAATAAAATAGACATGACTAGAAAATTAACACTGCAGAAAGTATTAGATAAATTCATCTTCTTCACAACGGTCCTACTCCAATTCCTCCACTCCTCACAGACAATCACTTTCTGACATATCACTCGATTCATCACTAACGCTGCTGCTGTCCACTACATTATAATCAATTATTTATATATATATATATATATATATATTAGTGACAAAGCGTGACTAGGCGTGACCTCCTTTAACAACGTGACAAGAGGACACCTTAAGTGTTAAAACATCACCAAGAGTTTAAAAGCGAGACAAACCGTGACAAAGCGTGACGCACTGTAATGGCGTGACGAGATGTGGCCATACATGTCAAAACGTCACAGAATCTTTAAAAACGTTACCTAACCTAATAAAATCTATTAAACAAACAACCTAACCTAACCCAACCAAACCTAACTTAACCCAACCTAACCTAACTTGTCGTATCTTCATCTAACATATTGTAACGTAGCAAAAAGTAACCGAGCTGTAGATTACATAACGTAAGCATGTAGAAACGTGATTTAGTGACCTCGCGTGCTCAAGCGTGACTTGAAAAAAGGAGTGACGAGGTATGTGATATGTATTCTGGCTACAAGGTTCTGCAGGTAGCTCTTGTCTTTATATGAACTTTTTGCAGGCTTGGGTTATAGGTTGAAACTGTATTTGTAACACCTTGCTGAAATGTGAAATGATGACATAAAACAACAGGAACTAGTAGGGACAAACTGTCTTGCCCTTATCTGTTACCTGTATCACACAAAATTCACAAAGTCTTGTTTATGTATGAGCAAATGGTATTTTATTTCTGTGCCAATTTATGTTCTGACTGAACACATGCGTACATGTAGTTTTAAATACAATTATAGGGCTATACAAGGTTATACATCTGATTCAGCTTTGATCTTTGTAGCATGATATCGCTTTGCAAATGTTTCTCCCACTAAGAGAGGAAACACTAGACTTGCCTCAGAATACACCTGGAAAAATGAAGAAAAATAAAAACTCATAAAAAGTTGTCAGTGGAACCACAGTTCCGGAGAATTTGACGTAAATACGTCATACATGCTTTACAATTGAGTAAAGTTTGATTAAGACATTGCTTATTTAATTTGAATTAGTTACGCTTAAGATGGGTCTGTGGTAGATGAATGTAATGTAAAGTAATGTAATGTAAGGTAATGTAAGGTAAGTATGTAGGTAACCATTGTTGTTTATTTGTTGATAAACAGATGACGTTTCCTAGGTAACATAACAATGAAATTACACTTTTTCATTTCCCTTTTTCGTAACACATTTTCGTTACACATTTTTGCCGAATGACACTGACCCTAAAATATAGACGTATTTACGTCAAAAATTATCAAATATTTCTCAGAACTAAATTATCATAATCATCACCATCTGTTGATGTTTCCACCAAGATCAGCTGACTTTTGGTAAAGCCTCCCTTCACATTTTTCTTTATTCTCTTGTAAGCACTCATCCTGTATGCATTCACATTTTCATCAATGTTTTGTATAACTGCGTTATACAGAACTGATGCAAACCAACATTGCTGTCAGCAAACAACTTTCAGTATAGACTCACAATACAAAACATCATGAAAATCTATTCAGTATTTCTGGAGATCCCCACTTAATGGTACCTGCACCTTGTCGTGGTGGGGCTTGAGTACCTCAGTGACCCCATGAGCTATGCTGGCGGTAGCATAGCTACTGGTAGGGCCTCCCTAGCCAGATTGGTCGAGGGGGAGAGGTCAGACTAAGATAGGTACCCTGGTCCTCCAGGTTGGGGGTTGGTCGCAAGGCTAACAACCTTGCGCCGTAAAAAGGAAGATGTTTCGAAACCTCAATCAAAGCCTCGGACAGACGGACCTAACAGAGGACTGAATGGAAGAGGAGGATTGAGGAGGCCATGGACCGAATACGGGCCGGAGAGCCATAGAAGAAGAAATTTCTGGAGGTAGAACACACAGACAGACCAATGTAACCTTTCCTACATGCATTCACTTCATGCAATTTATGCATAAAAAACTATTTAAAACAAAGGAGTCTCTAAACACCTTGACAGGAGAAGCATCCTTCTTGATCTTTCCCCATGAGATAGCCTCATCTGGACGAGCCCCACTATCGCTGCCATCAAACTCAGATGCTGTGTTGATAAAAACTGCATAATCAGCTCCATTCCTCTGTAGGGATCAGAGATATCTTTCCAACAACCAAAACCTTTTGAGAATTACAGACAAGAGTTATACATGCACTATAATATGAGATTATGGACACAAGTGAGGTTGAAAAAAACCTGGATATTTGCCTGAAACATAACTGACAACTTGGGCTATGCAGTTGTTTAGTTCATCATATCAGTATGTTTTACAACAAAAGTTCTGATTTCAGGATGTAACGAGAACTCTATAGTTCATGCATTTATAAAAATGGGAATATGTTGCATGAATGCTGAATATGTGCAGAGCAACATCTTACCATCCCCCACTTAATGGTACCTGCACCTTGTCGTGGTGGTGGGGCTTGAGTACCTCAGTGACCCCAAGAGCTACTGGTAGGGCCTCCCTAGCCAGATTGGTCGAGGGGGAGAGGTCAGACTAAGACAGGTACCCTGGTCCTCCAGGTTGGGGGTTGGTCGCAAGGCTAACAACCTTGCACCGTAAAAATGAACATGTTTCGAAACCTTGATCAAAGCCTCGGACAGATGGACCTAACAGAGGACTGAATGGAAGAGGAGGATTGAGGAGGCCATGGACCGAATACGGACCGGAGAGCCATAGAAGAAGAAGAAGATCTTACCATCAGATTAGCATTGCAGATATGGTGCTTTATCACTCCTCCACCTATTATAACCATTCCTGTATTTGCAGCTTTTACTGCCATTGTATTTAAACGGCGAAGATCTATAATAAAATAAATATATTCATAAAACAACTATATACAGTTCTATTGTATTGACTACATTTTAAAGGGTAAGATTATAATATATTTCTTACAGCTCTTAAAAGGAGGTACCTGTGTACAATTTTCACCATTCAAGGATTTTCATGGTCTCATATTCTGCTTAATATTTATTATGAACTTACCCCGGATTACATTTATCAATTTTCTAATTCATTACGCTGCTTACTTTTCACTTTTTCTTTGACAATACCGACAAGTTCTATACCAAAGTCCATTTGTCCCTGTCAAACATGCTAAGCCAATTAATTATCTTACCTTGGATAATATCAAGCACCAATCCAGGATTACGGTATGAGTGGAAATACATCATATCTCCAAGGCTACCATCTGTAAGGGCTGGACTAAACACAGGAATTTTATTTTTTGCAGCCCAGTAACAGATGGAACTTGGATCACCAATCTCTTCTCCTAATTTTGCAATAACTTTCGATGGAGTCCAGAGTGTTCCCTAAAGCAGTGATGATTGATTTCTGGGTTATTTAATAACACTCAAAGATATGACAGTGAAGAGAAGAATTCCTGCTCCTGCCAGGTAAACAAACCCCAGGCATACAGCCTGTAACCACGCACTATACTGACTAAACTATCTAAAAAAATGTAGTTACAACTTCATTTATACATGATTATTAAGCAAAAACTTTAATGCAAACATTAGACAGTAATGAAAAAGGTTACCTTCTCTTTCTGTTCTTCCAACATAGCATCTAAACGTGGCATCACCCAATCTTCAAAAAGGCAGTAGTTTTCATTAGGTACTAGAAGATTCCCAATCCGGTTAATTCCTTTTTCTCTTAATTTGCGCCCTTCCAAATGGAAATCACCGATGTATGTTGGAGCAAGACATTTTATTAAATCTTCTTCTACACCTCCTGCTGTAGTTACAATACAGTCTACCTTCAAAATAGAATCAACAGTAAAACTTCACTCAAAATTAACTCAGGTGTGGAGAATTTACTTTAATTTCTGAAATAATATAACCATAAGTATCTCACCATGTGATGTTGGACTAGAAAGCAGATTGTATCACGAATTCCAGCAGAAACCATGTTGGAAGTGAAGCCTAAGAAGATTGTGCAGTTGCTATTTCGTCGAATAAATTCATCTTCTTCTAATACATCTTCCAAGTCTTCAGACAATGGGATGGCACGGCAAGACAACTTGACCATTTAAAGCAAATAATAAAATTAAAGGCAATGAAGTCAACAATGAATGGGAACACTATAAGAAATAAAACTAATTAACTTGTTTACAGATTGCTGCATACCATTTTATTGATTTCTTCCACTGCTAAGCCAAAATTTGTTGCTTGAAATCCACAGAAACGATATGTTTCAAGAAGTGCTTTATAACTGACCCCCTTATTCCAGTCATAACCTTTCACAATTGGTGTTCCAGCAGGCAGGGGGACACTTTCAACAAGAACAGCAGCCTTTGCCTTTTCAGGAACCTCCTGTTCCTTGGATTCTGTCTTGGCATGTGTTGGTGAAGACATAACTAAACTGAAGATAATACTGCTGAAAAAAAACATTTGCAATTCCTAACAAATGACACATCTGAATCAGTTGATTTGCTTGGTTCAGGATTATGCTGCATTTGTATGTTAGTCCACTGTTTATATATTTATTCACAGACCATACAGCAACACTTTCAATTTAAGAGGTTATTCAACCGAATGCAATGGGAATTTACCATGAATGAGTTGGTAAGAATTTGAAAGCAGATGTCATGTTTTAAGGTACCATACGAGACACTGGATGAAGAGACTGATGAAAACCATTAACACATCCCGAATGTGTTTAGAGCATAAACGTTATAACAACTTGCTCGTTTACTGCCAAACACTCGAAACAACTTAACAAAACGGCGACAACATACACCTGCCTTTATAATATTAGGATAACCTACCATTTTATTAGACATTTAAATTATGTTCTGATGCTGACAGAGTGAAGTGTTCTAACCTCAATTCTCGATATCAACTCACTTAAATAACCAACGGCAACAAAAAATATACTTTAAAAAAACAGTACATCAATACTTACCGACCTCGTATTTACATCCTCGTAATACTTTCATATGAATGTGTTATAAAACACAAATTATGAATTTACACCATGATCAGCGTAACCAAAATTCAAGAATATTTACTCTTTATCGAAAAATCATTGGATTCATTGCCGACACAACACCACAGATGAATTAAGTTAGATAACTTCAGTCACCTATAGTGGCATCTATTATTAGATCCGAAAACGTTGATTTCCATATTGCAAAGTGGATGCCAGCACTGTAGTGTACGTCTCGGGGACCTGTAGTATGTGGACGAGATCCACATCACATTCATATGATTGTAAATAATTTCACGTGTCCCATGAGTTTGAGGTCGTGGTGAAAATTGGGTGGCAGTCCTGTTTACGACGTGTTATTATAGGGGGGGAAAAAAGGAGAACGGTGTAGTACGTCGTCAAATACCGGAAAGTTACATATGTATTTCACTGTATACAGATTTTGAAAATAATTTTGTTCAAAATTCTAACAGCTATATGTATGGCATATTTCTGATAACAATTGTAACACTCTCAATACCTGAAAAGCTTGTATTCATTTGTTGGGAAAAGTTGAATATGCAGAAATCACACAATCACTTTGTATGTAAAACATGAATCCATCCATTCACGACGGCTTGGCAGGCAGTGAAGTGGTGTAGTGTTTAGAATTGCTGGTTGTTGTTGAAGGGGTCTGGTGTTCGAGTCTTGAATACTTGTAATAAGTAATAATTATTTTACTTTTTTACCTCCCAGATCCTCTTATGGTAGGTTATGACTGCATCCTACCACCAGATGCAATACAATCTATGCAGTTCACTAAATAAAAAATACTGCTTGTCTCATCTGTATTCTGTTTAGTTGACTAATATGTTCACACTTTCTTTCATGTATATTAGGTAATAAATTGGATTTTATAATTTTGGCATGCTGTAACCTGGGTGACAGAAGATGAATGATACACATCGAGGAGGAGGACGTGGTAGTAATCCGTGGAACCGGGGTGGAGGGAGAGGTGGTTATAATCAGAATCATGCTTCCAGAAAGAAACCTAGTCCAGAAGTCTTGGCACAAAATAAGTTCTATGAAGCACAAGCACGTCTGCAGGCATCTGTCCAAAAACATATCAAACAAGAATATGATTCTTCATCCGAAGAGGAAGAACTACAAAGTGACAACATTCTTGGTGAGAGTCTTGTATATTTTTTTGAACTGATCTCATGTCGATAATTCATAATCATTTTTGCAGATAATTCTTTATGTAAAGTAAAGTTTGTTTCTGTGCTTAAGCACCATGCCATGAAAATGGCAGATTTAACTCGAATAGCTAGTCGGAATGTACTAGGAAGGAGGAAAATTCCTACCTTCACTGATAAACCACAGCCATTCAGCACTTATCTAGTCACTTCATTAATCAAGCTGTCCTGGTTTATGGTATTGCTAAACAAGAATAATAAAATTAAAGTTGTTCATGGATAGATAGTTATAAATGTATTCCATTGGTCCTAAAAAAGCAGGGTGTAGAGCAAGTCAGAGAACAAGATTTCACATTCAGAAAATATCTATAAATACAATACAGTTGTAGAACATTTGCCAGAAAGAAAGTACTTCTTCAGATAGATCAGATTACACACACTTTCACCATCAACAGTTGCTCATGAGTTCTACATTCCATTTAGAGTCATACACAATTTCAACCAGAGAAAACATGCCCATTTCCAAAACTGTATTAATACCCACCATTTATTAACAATATAAATACATGCACAGAGAAGAAAGTAAGTTTGATTAAAATGAATTCTTTTACTGCCATTTTAAATTGTTTACTGCTAGTGGATAAACATTTCATTTTGAGGGGAAGGTTGTTATTATGTAGTTTTATTCTACTTGTAGCCATATTACCATTCATAGTGTGCTTTCAGGATCTGTACTGCAACTCTATTCACAAATTGGAGGAAAGATTGAAGACTTAGGAAGAACACAGCGTTTCTTAGAGGATGCTTTTCAGTCTGGTGCCGCCTCTTGCCTTATTTGTATTGGATCTGTGAAAAGGAATGATGCTGTAAGACATTCTTTTAGCTATTCACATTCAAGTTTTCACAATACAATTATAAATTTTAACTGTAAACTGAAGAGAACCTTAAAGGAATGAGAATTTGAGAGAATTGAGATGTTATAACAACAAACTGATACCTAAATGAGGAAAATCCTGAAGTTAGGATTTCATTGTACTTTGATTAAAATGTGTTTTATTCAGTGGCATGGTTTATCTTATAATTATATATATATATAAGTATGAATGTTGAGTTATATGTTTCATGGTTTGGACATAAAATAGTTTTATATATCATATCAGTGTATCAGTATTTTTTTCCCTCCCTTTGTTGTCAAGGATTAAATAGACTGAAGTATCTTTTCCATGTCTGTATTGATTAGGCAACTTCATGCTTGTTCAAACTTCAAATAATTTTTTCAGCCCTTTCTTTTGTCTTTCTCTTATTCTTTGCCTTGTATATTTATAATTCCCTGCCACCTGTCTTCACCCATTCTATCTACATATCTCTGTGTAATTACTACTGTAATATCTTAAGCAGTATCGTCGATGTAAGTTGTCTGAAACTGGAAAGAAAATATTGAATGTGGGCTGGCTGAGGATAGAGTCCATTGGGAAGCTTATATGAACATAGTAATGAATCTTCCATTCTGATGAAAGGCTGAAACTTTTTGATCAGATGAATGACTATTAACTTGTCAAGACTGACTCTGGTCCATGAAGTTTGTTAGGGAAAGTAAAGGCCAAACATATCTTTTAACCCAGGAATGGAACCATATCGATTGCATTGCACCAAGGTTTGAGTTGAGTATAAAGTGCAGTTCACATTTCTTCCTCTCTGCCTCTTGCTATATAAGTCAAGGACAACCATCTTGACACAGATTTAAAGAATGACAGCAATGAAAATGAACAATGGAAAGGTGAGTGTTGCACACACTACTTTTCCAAATATGATAATGGTTTGGGAAGTGAGGCAAGAGAATGAGTTCAAACATTATCAGACAGAGGAATTTTACTGATAAGAATGGGTTCCAGTCAATGAACCTAGAATTCTCTTTATTTCAAATTGTATTATCTCCTACCTTCTTGTAATCTCTTTCTTATTTCTGTGGTGTGGTCTCCAGTATGGCATATGTTGCATATGCTTAACAAAATTTTGAAAATGTTTCTAGATTGTGTATGCCGATAAACTTTTCTGTTTGACAGATATGGAATTGTGTTGAGTGTTACTGCTTTTTCCACCTGACCTGTGTTCAGCGTTGGGCAAAGGACAGTGTAGCACATCAGAAACAAGCTCTTGAGGATCAGCCACGGGGATTTGCAGTTGTCAGTTTTAAATGGGCATGGTAAGACTTGTGGTTTCTTAAAATTCTTACTTCTATTCAGTTCATAATCTTCTGTCTTCCCAGCTGCTATCTATATAAAGAATAAACATACAAAATTATAATTATACCTGTTGTTTTGTATGGGTGTGAAACCTGGTCTGTCATATCAAGGAAAGAACACAGTTGTATAATGAACTTACTTTTATGGTTTATCTAAAATGTTAACAATTGTTAATGTGAATGTTATTATTCTAGTCCCAAGTGTCGCCATGATTATGATCAGAATGATACGCCTCAGAGATATCGCTGCTTTTGTGGTCAGACAGAAGATCCATCATGTCATCCCTGGTTGGTACCACATTCTTGTGGGGAGACATGTGGAAAGGCCCTCCTGCCACTCTGTGGGCATAATTGCTTGCTTCTTTGTCACCCAGGTAACCACTGTTCATAAATGCATATAAACAAAAAACATTTATAAACACACCATGTCTTGCTGGGACTCATAGTTTTCTTATTTATCAACAGATCTTCAATATATATACAGGTTTTAATGTAGCAAGCAGATGTTGGTTTTGTAAACAAATAATAGCACTTGTCATATGCTTTTGCATTTTACTAGGTTTTTTATTCATCAGGGATGGGTAAATACACTAAATTTATACAGCTCTAGAAACATCCGGAACGGATAGGCGCTTTAAGAAGAAGGAACCTCTCAGAATGTTACTGTTCTGAGTATAATGAAAAACGTGACAAAACATTATTATTTAGTCGAGGAGTTAGGCCATTTTTTGACCTGTTCCAGCTTCAGTTGTCCAAGAGCCTCTTTGTAGGTCACCATCTGTTATTTTAATGCATGTTCATGATCTTTTAATCATTTGTGAAGTTTGACTCTTTGTATTCTATCAGTATATTGAAACCATTTGGTTTATATTGCAGATTTTTGTTTAGTACAGATTGTTTTTAGTTCTTCTATAACCCATGTAGCCAATAAAATTATGAATATTATGTCTGTGTCTCAGGGCCATGTCCACCATGTCCAAAAATGGTTAAGACTGAATGTTTCTGTGGTAACCAGCCACCACGTTTGCAGCGTTGTAGTAACAAGACTTGGTCGTGTGGATCAAAGTGTGGTCATACTTTGGGATGTGAACGGCACGCATGTATTGATGTGTGTCATCCAGGGGCATGTCCACCCTGCCCCAAGACAAGTGTTCAGAGTTGTGAGTGTGGTCAACAGAAAGTTCTGCGACCTTGTGCTACTCCAAACTGGCAGTGTGAACAGGTAAACTGCACTGTACGGAATGTAAGGTCTAAAGATTTTGTGACAGAACATTGCAGTAAGCAACAGCATACATATAGAATTAGCAAAGTGTCCACTGTCACTTTTTAAACATTTAGCTCATGATTCATTGGTGAAAAGTTCAACTATTTACTTCAACATTTAAATTCACTGTATGCTTATGTTTTTAAACCAGGTAATTAAAGTTGGTTAAAAAGTAAATTATATTTCAGTATGTAGAGCACATGCGGGGACATTTTATTTTAGTACACTCATCTGTGTTAGTTAAGCTGTCATCACATCAGAAACTACAACAAAGTTAAACTTAAAAATAATCTCGGCTGGCCAGACCTATCACATGCCATACATACTTCAAACCGTTTTATTTGGTTTTGTCTATATCAAAGCATATTCTTCTTCTTCTTTATTACGCCGTCTCCTTTACAGGAGGTTGGCGACATATTATGAACAGGATCCTTCCATCCTTTTTTTCGGACTGGGACCTGTTCATATGTTTTTAGGCAGGTGATACAGAAGTGGTTTGCCATTGCCTTCTTCTTTGTGTATGGAGTAATTGTTGGGATGCCACGGAGAAACAGGGGAAGCCCCCGGAGGAAAACTCCGTGTTGCCTAGACCACGGCCTTGCCCAACACAAGTTATAAGTCCGGGCACTGCCGGGGATCGAACCCGGGACCCCAGGATTACAAGGCCAGCATTCTAACCACTGTGGTGGTCCATCAAAGCATATATATTTAAAGTTAATTATAAGACTGCAAAATAAATGCCTCAGAAGCTTCTGTATAAATGTACTACACCTGTTGTGTAATAAAATGTTTGGAGTTTCAGTTATTCAAAGAAAGACCTGTGCCCACAGCTGATTGGGATAGCCTGCTTCATGATTCAATGACGAAACATATTTGTCCATTTTGTAAAAGAACTGAATGCTGTAAATGTCATTTTGGAGAGTGAAGACTGAGCTCAGATATGTGCCTGCACTGTCATGTTGTAGAAATGTGGTGAAGCCCTCAGCTGTGGTAATCACAAGTGTGCAAGAGATTGTCATTCTGGTTCATGTGGTCCGTGCCCATTAACTGAGGCCCGCTCATGTCCATGTGGGAAGGCTTCTTTTATTCTACCTTGTACACAAGAGACGCCCACCTGTGGGGACACCTGCGGGCATACGCTTGAGTGTGGAGCTCATGTCTGTTCACGAAGCTGTCA
This sequence comes from Zootermopsis nevadensis, assembly GCF_000696155.1. The sequence goes on along the minus strand of NW_019060673.1, from coordinate 261,802 downwards.
CCGTGACAAATGTGGTAGTGTAAGTAATAGTTCTTTTTATGCTTTGTAGATTATATTTTTAATACACTGTGTCTGATTTTACAATATAATTTTGCAAACCTAACCTTTTACATAAAACATCTTCATCTTAATATTTGAATGTGTACATTCAATTCCTGTTGCTACTGGTCCTGCTATAATGCAGTTATAGTTGTGTAAAAGAATGTATTCACAACTAGTAAGATGAAATATAAAAACAAGTCTTCTCGTGTGTTTTATTGCTTCTTACTTTTAATTATTTGTATATCTTCAGTCAAGTTCTGGCTGAGATTACACCTGCAAAACTGAAGTATGTGAAAGCTTTTGTCTCATGCTGTGTATGATTTTATATGTATGATGTTAACAGGTTTATTTTGATGAAATTGGAGAAGATTATGTGGAGTTTTGTGCCCCATAAGTAGGCAGACTCCAGTGAAAAATTAAAGCTACTGGTTGAACAGTATGAGAATGGACAAAAGAAAGACGGTGAAGTGAAAACACTGATGTGTCCCAGAAAGAAGCGGATTTCTTAGACATTGCAAGAACATCAGGAACACTTGATATTTTAAAGAAAATGACGCAACTCCGTGATAAAGAAATATGTCAGAAATGTCACGTCTTTTTATAGAACTCCATTTCATGGTTGATTGGTTAGCATATTTTGAAACTACCAGGTTTGTGTTTTGTCCCACAAATTAGTTGTCCTGAAAAAAGTTTCAATGTACATTTCTTCAGTCTGTTAGCTCTGTATTGGTTCCACCGGTTGCCTTTGTGAACACGGATGAATGTTCCGGTTGCGCCATCAGTAGGAAATTTATTGACCTGCTTAGGTTAACTATCAACACTTCAAGGAAAACCCTAAACCATAGAATTTATGTATAGTTTAGTTTCTGACATGTTTAAAGACACTTACCTGCAGTTATGAATGCCTGTCCTCTTTTTTGTATAACAGTGTTTAATGGTGGTAACAAAGAAGTGTCGTTGTGGTCTTCATAGCAAGGAACTGCCCTGTCAGAAGGAATTCCTATGTGAAACCAAGTGTAAACAAACTAAAGACTGTATGCGGCATCCCTGCAATCGTAAGGTAATAAGCTAATGAACTTTAAATGCTTTTATGATGGAGACAGCAGAGGAGATTTTCATTATTAATAAATATTTTTTTCCATTTTACAAGAAGTTGAAGGCAGAGGAGATTTTCATTATTAATAAATTATTTTAGGAAATATTTTTTTTCCATTTTACAAGAAGTACTTATGAAGACTGCTTCACTTTAAATGCTTTGAAAGACTAGCATTGCTTATAAGAAACAAGAATACAGCAGTAATGAAAAATTAAATACATAGTCACTATTTTTCTGCATAGTTCTGTGATGTGCTTTATTTCAGTATATTTTTATTCTACGTTGAATGTAAGTGTACTGTTTTCAGTTTTCAAAGAATTCCATGCTCATCAACTGTAATAATACATGTAGTCGATTGGCATTACCACTCAACATTGACTAGCAATGAAGTATTACAATATTGATGAACCTAACTGTACATTGAGCATTTTTGCCTCATTGTTCTGTGAAGTGGTTGTTAAGACAATGTGGATAGCATCAGGAAGGTAGGAACTAATGACGTTTTACACTTATTGAATGTCACATTCCTGATGGTCAAAAAGAGGCAATTTGAAGGGGTTTAGTAACGTAGTAAGAGGCTAGTATCTGGAGCATGTAAACTGACAAATTAGAGACCTTAAAAATGAGATGACCTCTGTGCTAGGAATCACTTCTAAGATATTTAGGATAATCTTTGCTTATGGATAATGAGACATCTACTTCAGAAGTTGCCAACCTTTTTTGGGTGGTTGATGACTATGAGGAATAGTTTATAGTGGGCACTTTATGAATCTATTGAGAGATGCAAATTACAATAATCAGATTATGATAATGTTCTTGCACCTGGTTGGCAATCCTTGATCTACTGTGTGTGTGTATGTGTATATACTGATATATATATATATGAGGTGATGGACAGTGTTTTGTAAATTTGAAATTCTGAGAAGCTGTCAATTTCCTGTTTATAATTGTTAATATTATGCTGCAGTGCTGTGATGGGAATTGCCCACCATGTGAAAAGCCATGTGGTAGAACTCTGCAGTGTGGAAATCATAAGTGCACATCTGTATGCCATCGTGGGCCCTGTTATCCCTGCCCATTGACTGCAGAAATAAAGTGCCACTGTGGACTGACAGTACTTACTGTCCCGTGTGGACGCAAGAAACAGACTCGACCGCCACGTTGCAGCAAGCCATGCAGGTACCAGGGAGATTATCACTGTCAGTGGACATTTGGGATTTCTATGATGTGATGTGGTGGCCTGATAGATACACACTGATTTTGGTTCTTACAATCATTGACTTTGTTCTTGTTCATTGTGTGTGGAATATGAGACAGAAATATAATTTCTTGGTTTCTTTACATTTTTTTCTAATCTTTCAGTGGTCTTGGTCCCAGCTTGATCTCAGCCAGGAGGTTTGTATGGCTTTCCTGAATCCCTCCAAATAAGAGCTTGGGTGATATCTTAAATATAGAACAAATGGTTTCTTCCACATCCTTCCAATTCACTATTCGTATTCACCCACCCATTTTATGCTTTATAACCTGTGCAATCAAGAAAGCATGAAATAAGCAAATAGATAAAAACAATTCATTTGCCTTTGTCTTTCAAGTCTGATGTATGTGTTCATCAGATGTCTCAAAACTGGTTCATTGTACAGAAGATTAGCACATGATGTAAAATATAAATATAATTTACACCATTTGGATGTACAATTTTTATTTGAAACAGTTTTTTATTTATTGAATTTTGGAAGTCAAATAAAAATTATTTTTGTCTTGTGCAGCGATATCTATAGTGCGATTAGCTCTGCAACAATGTATTTGTATTAACTATACATGAATACAGAGGCCAATGAGGTATGTAAAATAGTAAGGAATACATTTGGAAAAGTGTGTATGTACTCATTTGAGTACTCTCTTCTACTCCTGCTTACCTTGAACACAGTTTGAATCTGATGAAACCAAGACATGTCTTCTTTGATACTCGCAGGATAAAGCCTAATTGTCACCATCCCAGTCGAGAGCCTCATCGCTGTCACTTTGGTGATTGTCCACCTTGCCAACAAGTGTGTGGGATGTTACTAGATCCATGTAAGCACAAATGTCCAGCCCCGTGTCATTCTGCTGTGTGGGTTAAGGTAGAAGAGGATCAAAAGAAGCCAGTCGGTCCATGGGACAAAGTGCAGCCACAAGTGGAGTTAAAAGCTTTGCCTTGTCCTAGATGCAAGGTCAGCTGGAAAAATTAATAAACAAAAAATTTATTCTGTATAAAAGTTTCAAATAGTATTATGTAGTTTATACAATGATAAAAATATAAAATTAGTGCTGATTGGGAGAATTACATTGCATTTACAGGGAATAACAGGTCAGGCACAAGTGTATGGGTGAGTTCTACACACCAAAACAATAAGAATAGTCCTTTCAAACTGAAGCCCTCTTTTCCTTTCTGAAATTGCATCTACAGTCTTTGTTTCCCCTCTATGCTTGGAGCAGTAATTTTGTAGCAAGTGCTCAAAATATCCCTCATTAGCCCTGGCCTGACTGTTGCCATTTATGTGTGCATAAAGAAATGCATTAATTTAATCAAACTCTTGGCACAGAATAATTTGATTTTTAACACTGGTACAGCTGCATAGTTTAAACAGACGTCATAATATTTCCATTGGTCATTATGAATACAATTTAAAGGACATGAAACTAAATCACAAATGGTGCTGATGGGGCCTGTGAAGTTGTGTGACCTTTGCACCATGCTACCATCTTACCTTCTTGTCTCTGCTGCCCAGTACACTTCTAAGTGCAGAGGGAAAGCAATAGATGTCGGCACTGCATCAGAAATTTTGGGAACTGAAAGGTTCAAATCTTGGCCCAGAGACCTGGCTATCCTGACTGAAGTTTTTCGTGATTTCCCTCTGCCTCCCTATGGACAAATACTGGGGTTAAGGCCATATCCTTTCCAACTCATTGTTAATCAATCATTCTACATTATGCAGTTTGAGCTTACAAGGAATAGATGCTGAAGCACTTTGACTGCACATTTTACATTACAGTTTTCATATGTTGTGCAAACTCTTATGTGAAGGTACCAGTGCCAGTAATGTGCCTTGGCAGTCATGAGACACTTGACTGGCCCTGCTACGTCGCAAATCCTACATCATGTGAACGCGAGTGTGGGCGAATGTTGATGTGTGGGAACCATACCTGTAGGCTGCTGTGTCATACAGTTGAGGGGGCTCCCAATGAAACAGCTGTAAGTAACCCATTTGTAATACAAAATTTGTTACTTGATGATCTGATTTATATTTTAAAGTTAGCTAGTTTGCAAATTACCTAATTTTGTAAGTTGGAGGGGTTGAACGAACATTATATCAAACAAAACAAGTTAGCTAGCTGCCTTTTGTTTTGAACATACTCAGCTCAGATTCCAGTCAAAGCACCGTCTGCCTTCAATGTAAGTGCCTTTAAATTACTCATGTGTGAACATTTCATCAAATTTGTTTAATATGTTACCTTTGCAGGCTGGAGATAATTGTGAACAGTGTGAGTTAGGTTGCACGAAGCCTCGTCCAGAAGGTTGCACACACATCTGCCAGAAGCCTTGTCATTCAGGGGACTGTCCACCATGTTCCCACATGTTGCGTGTGCAGTGTCACTGCAGCCTCGCCCAGTTGTATGTACGTTGCAGTGAATGGACATCTGCTGAGGATGACAAGAAACAGGCCCTGACAAGTTGTGGCAATCAGTGTCCCAAAAATGTAAGCAGTTTTAAAGCAGATTTTAAATATACATTTTAAGTCTGTAAGCATTTTGTTCAGAACTTGGAACTTACTTTCCCATTGCCACAGCATTATAAATTAGGTTCATAAAGAGGCCAATAACTTGTTTAACCCACATTTAGGTTGAAATAAAATGCATTTGGAGTGAGTAGTAATACAAAGCAATATCAGTGATATAGCAGGCGCAGTAGTTTTTGGCCGGTGGAGAAGCCAGCGGAGCTGGCGGACAGACCTACTCTGTGTACTTGAGGTGGCAAGGTCAGTGTATTTGTTTTGTTTGGATGTTTAGTCCGATAACCTCGTCCTTCCTGGAGGCAGATGAAACATTATACTATCGTACAAGACTCGCTTCTAGCCTTCCCCTCGAATATTCCACTGGCCAAAAACTACTGCGACCGCTATAAAACAAGGAAGAAATACAGTCCAACTGAACAATGAATGCTGTCACTGCCTTCCTTATTGGCTGTGGTGTTTCTTGAAGAGAAACTTTGTCAGCAATATTCAGTAGAGAGTAGACACTATGCCACATCGTCATGACCTGTGACGGTGAATAAAAGTTTAGGTTCATTGTTTGTTATTTTATAGTATGAATGTGGACATCGTTGTCGTATACTATGTCACCCTGGTGATTGCCCTGACCCAGATATGTGTCGGAAAAAGGTAAAACTCACTTGTCCCTGTCGTCGGCTTAGAAAGGAATTTCCTTGTGATGTAGTGAGAACAGGCCATGCCAAAGTTGACTGTGATGACATCTGCAGGCAGAAGAAAGAACAAGAGATGAAGGTATTTATGACTGTTGTACAATTTTTTACTTACAAAGAAAGATTTTTTTTCATTGATATTCTTTAGTTACAGGCAGTTCCATGTTTAGTCAGTTTTGATGAATGTTGTTGAAGGTTTTAGACATACATTTGATGCTCATGTATTACTATAAAAGTAAAATATAGTTGCATAAACGACCAATGCTAGTAATATAATAAACAGACATAATTAAATACTGAAGATTATAATATTGATTTGTTGTGTGAAGACAGTTAATAATAATAATAATAATATTGCTATTTAAAATATGTTTAGTTCTGCAATTCATCATCATCTTCAGTTTCTTATATCCTTATTCGTCTACAAAAAATGAGAAGAGTACTACATTCATGTTTAGCCATATTCCAGGGATAACTCCATTATTTCAGTTTCTAAGGATATCATTAATATATTTGTTGAACAAGCTACACCCTACTCTTATTATCTGGTTTATTATTATTATTAGGAGTTTCCCTTCAGTATCTGATATAATATTTCTAGTACAAAGATTTTAAAACTTGTATTGAATAATATGGATGTCTTCTTTGCTGTAAGATTTTCCTTAGATTTTTTCTTATTCACTCAGTCACGTTTCATACATCATAAAACTATGTAAATCTCAAGACTGAATTCTCTCTGATTATCAGTTATTTGGTTCCATATAATATGTAAGAGTAGCACAATATTTTACGGAAAAGGGCTATAAGGATGTCTCACATGTTAATGTTCTGGTAGATAAAGGAGCAAGAGAAAATTAAAAAGCAGTTGGAGGAGGAACGCCAGAATCAGAAGGAAGTGGAAAAATTCCTGAAAAAGTTCCAGGCTCGCAAGAAACACCGCGAACGTCACCGCTTTGAAGAACAAGACTCTAGTTCCTTTTTTGCTCACTACTGGGTGTTGTTATTTAGTTTGTTAGGGGTATTAATGGCTTTTTACTACCTGTTCCTATCATAGGTATAGATATGAATATGCAAATGGCTATATCTTATACAAGCATTTTCAGTTAGAGATAATGTATTAAACATACATATTGTATGTGGGGAATGTGGATATACAAGTAGATACTTAACTTTTCATTTGATGGTATATTAAACAGACATCACTAAAAAAATAAGAGACAAGTGTTTATTATTCATAATTTTCAGTAAATGATCTATGTTAATAACCATTCTCATTACTATTGAGATATATATATATATATATATATGTATGTATATTTACAGTAACACAAGCTGCTCACATGACTGTACATTCAGTTGGTTGTTGTAACAAAGTGCTTGCAGGCTGATTGGTTATTATTTACAGGAATGTACACTTCAAACATGCATACTGCTCAATCAACTATACTCAACTATGGCAGTTTTCCAGATGGGAAATAATATTATTATTACACAGTATGTACAAATGTGGCTATATTTATCGCACATTGTGTAGAAGTAGTGCAGATAACTTTAAAATGTAAAATATGGCCTATATATTGTACACAATAACATTCTTACACACATACACACATGTATACGCATTCACAGAATAAAATACGAAATATGTGGAGCATATGTACTACCGTATACACATTTGCTTCGATGTGAAAAGCTAAGAATGATACTGATCTTAATCCTTGTAAGTATCAGGTCATATTTTGTCATAAAACAAAAATCTGTTACTTTAATGAGGGAATAACAAGTTGAAATATTGATGCATTTTTGTATTTTAATGTGATCTTAACTTGTCTACAGTGGTCTTCTGGGTTGTGATGCTCTGTGGTCTTGTACGCAGTTACCAGTGTCTTAGAGAAACATATCACCTCCATCTGTAACCCAGAAGACCATAAATAACATTTTCACCTTCATGAGAACAACAAATTGCAGATCATTTAAATTTGGTTTATTTTCTTATGACAGAACTTAAAAAAAGGAGCATTACCCATGGGCAAATCCAACTGGTTGTTTCTTTCAGGCAACAAATCCTTGTGCGCACACAGAGTAGTGACGAATTCTGAGATATTAACACATGGAAGAAGAGTACCTTTCAGCCATTACCAGCTGATTTCTAGATGGTCTATGACAAAATGTTGTTTCATTTAAATAATTTGTTCTTTGATTTTGCTTTTTTAAGGTATGGATTTCTTAACTCTAAGCAACATTTTAGATTGGTACTTATCAGTTTTGTCACTGTGATGTTTGTGGATGGGAACCCGTGGTTGGTGCTCATGTTTTCAGTATGCACACATTTTGTTCGGGTTCACTTGCTGCCTTCACATGTCAACCTATAATCATTGTGAAATTAAATAATATTTACACAAATGAAGCTAGATTTGCAAAACTTCAGTAGACTACATGTGGCAGAGATGGCTTCTTTCTGTGATGTAGTGTTGGACATTAAAATTGCAGAAATAGGTATGCAAATTTATTACTTGCACATTAAAAAGTATTTCAAATTTAGTAAAACTCAAGAGGCCTTGCAATGGGATGATCATTTGTCCAAGGAGTCCTACCAAATGTCTAACAGATCAAGAAAGGATGCCCCTATGTTCCACATAGGAGCAAAAAGTGTATAAAGAAGTGTATCTATGCTTACAGCCTGCTGTTTGTTTGTTGGTTTATTTAACAATGTTTTGTCAATGGGACATCAAATGGCTGGATTGCCTGAATGATGAAATAGCAAAAATGTGGAATAAAACAGTCATGGCCTGTTTTAATGATTTATTCCCACATTTGCTTGGAAGGAATCGGGAAAAGCTAAAGTCAGAATAAATGGTCTCCAGGCCCCAATTCGATCCCGTGACCTAAATATGAACAATAGAAGTGTATTACTGTAGATGATGGATAATAACTGCCGTAAAATATCACCCAGAAATTGAACCACATTCTTCAGAACAAAGGTCACTAATGCCATCAAGCAATAATCACAAAATAAAAAAGGCATCACAGAAGGAAACACATGTTAAGACTTGGGATTATCTGTTCAGATTCCATTATTTCATCACATACTGAGACCATAACAGTACAGAGGGTTCATGTTTTTCTTGTAATACCCAGAAAGTGACTGCACAAAGTATACCTTTTTCGTAGAAGCGTAACTTTTTACTGAGGACCAGAAAAAGGTGCTGAATAAAATTTAACTAATGGTTTCAGATTTGGAATAGAACGTAAATCACTTTGTCCCTTGCACTCTTAATACTAAACTCATTTCATATTCAGGTTCCTACAAGTGACTGATCTATCATAAAAATATATTCTAATATATACATATATAACAAATGAAACACAATTTACCAGTGTTCAGAATTTATATAACATATATACTAATAAAATTTTTAAAATAAGCATATAGAATAAACATTCTTTCAAATAACTATAAGAAACATAAGTCTACTATTTCAATAATTCCTCCAATACAAGAATCTGGGTGTGTAAGGGCAGAAACTATTTGCAAATCCTAAAGGTTTTGCAGTCTATATCTCAGAAAGTCCTGCCAAAATCACATCATCTGTGATGATAACCACCTCAAAGTTGAAGCAGCATTTCTAACATGATTTGTATTCGCTGGCTCATCAAGTACAGAAAGTTTAATTTCAGAGCAATGTGTTAGTTTTTCAATGAAAATACAGAATATACAATTCAGAGAATAAAACTGCATAAAACAGTATGCATTTACAAAAAGTTTAATTTCTAAGCTGTGTGTGTGTGTAAGAATTTTTGAGGAAAATATATATATACTTATATAATTCACAGACTAAAATTGTTTAAAATAATATACACATTTGCTCCTGCACACTTATACATCCACTCTACACTACACAAGAGAGCCCATATTCAGTCCTCCACTCTTCGGTTGAGGGGAAAAAATATAAGTTGCACACCATACACATTTTTCTAACCCAAATTAATGGCTAGTGAACACATGTTCTCACACATTTTCTATCTGATGAAAGTAAAACACTTAACTGCAAAAATATGCAGATAAAACACTTTAGAACTGAAAAAAGTAGTATTAAAAAGAGAACCACAAGAAAAAGTAGTCGCATGTGAAGGCTGTGACCCAATGCAAAGTGTACAACTGTACTGGTGTTTGTTGATTTGTATGGGAAAATGTAATTTCCACACACTGTACAAAGTACATAAAAAAGTTCACTTTCATGAGATACAATATCTTTGGTATTTTCATTCAACATGCAACAAATGTTTCGCAGTGCAGTTCTCTTACAATAAATATAAATTTTTTTCATAATTTTCACTGTACTTAATTTAAAACCTAATACACAAGCTGTAAGCAGAAACCCATCACACGTACCAAAACTCCGCAGTTTGCAAAGACTGGCAAATGTGATTAAAGATGAAATCTGAACCAGCAGATTCATATGTTTAGCAACCATGATACTGACATTCAAACAAAATGGGCTGGCTCTTGGAATTAGCACATTTTCTTTCTTAATTAAAGATCATATAGCACAACAATATGAGTGCAGTCTTTCACGACATAATCGAAGCCAGAAGCCTTATGTCTTGTCTTTAACTTGACACACTTTTCACTTATCCAGTTTGAATGAAAGGATGTCCTGGTCCCATAGGCAACAGAACTCTGCGAAACATGCTGCATGCCATAAAAAGTTCTGCTTTCACAGAATGGCCTATCATAGCCAGGAAGGGCGATTTAGAGAATCATAGGGCTGGCGAATGCCCAGTGCAGGGTGATAGCCAGGAGGATAGCCAGATGGGGGTGCCAGAAGCCCTTGATGGAGCACCATTGGGGCACTAGCTGCCGAGTGACGCAACAGCTCCTCTTGGTGGCGCTGCAGGTACTGCTGATATAGTGGTGTGGTGGCCCCTGATGCATCCATCAAAGCTGGCTGGTGATTAATAAATGCTGGAGCCAGCTGTGGATAGGTAGGTGGCCGTGGCTGTGGGTGACCCAGAAAAGGAAATGGGGTAGGAGCAGGTGGGACAGGGGTCTGCTTGTCACGGCCAGGTTCAGTCCCAGGGGGAATGTAATAGCCTGTAGGTGGACTTCGATATTCATCGAGAAAACTTGCGCCATCACCATATAAGCCAAGTCCAGATGCTGCTGGGCCAAAGTTAAAGGCACTGCCAGGAACCACACTGGTCTGTACTGTCTTGAGTGCAATAGCTGATGGCTCTGACACGTACTGCTGAAATGCTGTTGTAGAGCTAGAAGAAACTGAGGTGTCACTACTGCAGGTCACCTGCTGTTGTTGCTGCACCTGTTTTGTTTTGCGTTTACGAGATAGCTTTGGTTTGGATGCAGTCACAGCAGACACTGATAAAGGCGAGGCCTCCACAAGAGGTAGCACTTTGGTGGACGCCACGGAGAAGTCCGTCACAACCACTGGCCTGCTATAGGTCGGTGTGGCAACATTAATGGCTGTGGCTGGGGGCACTTTGTTGGTCAACACTGAAGGGAGGTCTGCCACAGAGTGGTTGTAACTTGTTTGTCCTTCCATGGGGGGAGTTGCTTTGTTTGGTAAGCTGGTGGACATCTCCATGGTTTGGCGGCCATAATTTGAGAGTTCAGATACTGCTCTGTCATATGACGGTGGTCGAACACTAATAGGAGGAGCTGATTTACCAGGAAGCACAGAAGAGAGTTCGGGCATAGTCCTACTGTACACAGATTGCACATCAGAGACTTTGCTGGATAGCACCGATGACAGCTCAGGCACAGAGCGGTTATATGAAATGGTAGGAGCAGGCTGTGAAAACATTGCCATAGCTGCAGCTGCAGATGAAATGGGAGGTTGTACTGATCCTTGGCCAAATATGCGATTTTTGTCTCCACCTGTTGTATAGAACGGAGACCCGTCACTGGGGAAACGATCCACAATGTGGGAAAGATTAGTAAAATTGCTCATGGGCGATGGTGCTGCAGGTGAAAATGGTCCCCTGTGGAAAGTAATATCATTTCCTACACGTACTGTTATTGGACTTTGTCGAAGGTGATCTGCAGGTGGTTGCTTACTTGATACCAGGCGGGATGTGTGTGATGAATCAATAGACTGTTGGATATTCAGTCCTGATACAGATGATGTCTGATGGTTTCCACCTGGAGATGTTACAGTCAGATGCATCCTTTCTGATGGCTGCATTACTTCCTCACTGTATAGCTTGTCTGTCACATGAGGACCTGTGGACTGATGGGGTTTTTCAGAAGCCTGCAATACAGAATCTGGATGCTGAGCTACATCTGCTTCTGTTATTGGATTAGATATAATTCTTTCTGGCATGGTCTGCTGCTCTGAAGTTGGAAGTAACCTTTCACTAACCTGGGAAATAGGCGTTTCAGGACCACTTACTGGGACAGAGACTGGAGATGTGCATACTTGTTCTGTCAATGCAGAATACTGGGCTTGAGGTGCATTCACAGGAGAGGTCCGATCCAATCTCCCACCTGCTTGTGCATTTCCAAGTGTGGAGTTAGTAAGCCTGTTACCTGTTGTGTGTGGAGTAAGGTTTATAGGCTGTGAAAGCCCTGCTGGTGGAGGCGTTTGTATTGTAACTGATGACGTTGTGACAGGACTTGGAGGAGAGGGATGCAGTCGACTACTGGTTTGGTGATGAAGCTGAAGCCCACTGCCAGATTCAACGTCACTATACAGCCGCTTCTTAACTGGAAATGCAGTACCAGAAACCTTTGTTGTGCTAGTTCGTGGTACAGATGTGTCATACTCTTGATGCCGGTCAGACATAAAGGGTGGTGCAGTGCTAGGAACTGTCACTGCTGATGCAGATATTTTGCTTGTGGAACTTGGTTGTGGGATTGAAATGTCATAAACCTGCTGTTGACTGGTATTAAACGGTACAGAGCTGGTGACAACTGAATGTCCTGATTTGTGAAGAGCACTTGGCCTTGGCATAGATATGTCATAGCCCTGTTGCTGATTACTAGTATATGGCAAGGATCCAAGGAATCCTGAACTAGTAGCAGGTACAGACGGAGACTGAAGTGCAGAGCTAGGTCGTGGTACAGACAACTGAAATCCTGACTGTCGGTCTGCAACGTATGGCAGAGAGCTAGTAGAAGCGGGAGTTGGAGATGGGTAGCCCTGCTGCTGGCCACTAGTGTATGAAAGGGACAGATTTCCAGGAATATATTCCTCTGATGCCTGTGTACGAGCTGCGCGGTACTGATCAGTCAAGGGCTTACTGGTATCATAGTACTGCATTACAGGGCTATATGGAGGAACAGGCAAACCATCATAAGTCTGTGGTGGACCTGGTGCAGGGTTACGGTATGTCAGATAGCCTGACGTATCATGTGGAGGAGGATAGCGAGGAGAATAGATGGGCTGTTGGTGGAATGGGGATGGTGACTGGGGACTGCAGCTACTGTTGCTTTTCTCTGGGCTGCTCTTCTGGAGACTAAATGAGATGTCTTGATAGAATCCAACACGTATAGTGCCATTCAGAGGTGGATATGAGGCAGTGGGCTTTGGAGTGTCTTCTGGTCTTGGGGAAGCCATAACAGGGGATGCTGCCATGGGAGAACGGTGCAAAGGGGAAGGATATGGAGCAGGATATCCATCTAGTGGATCCATCGGGTCCTGACTGAAAGATGACCGCTCAGACATGCTGCTGCCTGTACTGACTTTTCTTTGACGCTGTGCTGGTGCAATTGATTGCTGTGTGGGGCTGCTTGGTGCATCATCTGTTTTCTTATCTAAATCTTCTTGTACAGGTGGTCTCAGTCCCATGTCACTCACAACTTGTGTTCCACTACAAGAAGGCACATCTGCTGGAACTGGACTTGGACTATGAACAGTTTCCAGCTTTCTTTCTTCTGTGTATGTATCGACATCTTGCTGTGCTGATACTTCTGGTTTCCGTTGTTTCTGTATAACAGTTGTCTTGGGGGCTCCAAAAGCTTTAAACCAGGCACTGAGGTTAGGTGTAACTTTCTCTTGCTTGATATTTTTGCTATTTGATTGTCCTTCTTCAGCTGTAGTTTTCTCATCTTCCTTCTTGATTCCTGGACTCTGTGAGCCTCCTGGTAGCAGTTGTTTTTGCTTTTCAGGAGAAAGTTTATTGTGGATGTCTCCTGGAGAAGAACCAGTTTCCTCTGAGCCAGACAACAGCACAGCTGGCTTCTTGTCTTCTACAGGTGTTCCTTCTGAAGAGTTAAAGTTATGACTGTTGCGTCCTGTCACACCAAAACCTAGCACATCACTTGTGAGAACAGTGCCTAGACTCAGCTTGGGCATGGCCTCATCTGCCTTCACCAATAAAGAGTTCCTGTTTTCCTTAGGTTTACCACCAAGCCCTAGCAAACCACTACAGCCCCCCACATCATCTGCTGCCTTGTTTGCACTCTGAATGTTTGAGATCAAATTTCCTTTACTTTTCCCTGGCTGAAGACGCTCAATAGTTCTCTGAATCTCACGACGACGCTGTTGGTGCTGTTTGGTAGAATCCTTGATAGAACGCCTCTTGTTGATCAAATCCTGTAATTACATAAGAATATGCATGTTCCATTTTACTCAATCAACAATAAGACTTCTATTTAAACAGCAAACAGTTAGTAGTTTAGTTAGAAGTATATTATACTGTTATACATTTCAATATAAAGTACATATTTTGATAACCTTAATGGAAAGTAATATGCCAAAAATGGCTGTAATGACTCTGAAACATATAACAAGTGCACTGCAGATTTCAATCAGAGATAACTCACAGTTAATGCAAGAAAGATTATACAGTGAATGAACTACAGAGAGGACAACCTATACTGGTAAAAACACGCTAGTGTTTCGAGCCACCTATGGAAAAATACCTTCACACTGCTTCTTGTCCTTCTCCCTTATGTCTAAAGAGTTAGGAATTAAAGTTTGAAGGTTTCTGACGATAGTATGTTACACTGTGTTAAATTCTTCTTTTGGACACCGTTCATTACATTTTGGAAACTGGTCTACTTTTGTCTTCAGGTAAACGGAGAACAGAACAAAACAATCTGTTGGGTCCCCAGGTTTAGCTTGCCTCAAACCTGGTCCAAGTTTGACAGACTGACTTGCGGGGGCAGTAAAAGGCTTTTTACATATGATTGCCAGGTTATGACATGTGCCATTAGATCATAAGCTATTAAAGCGATTTGAATTGGCTGATTATTACACAATTCCACAAAGCCTTTTAACAGTACGGGTTATATAACACTAAGCCGTGAAGATGATCATAAATTGCAAGTACATAATGATTCTCACCTTGCCATCTTTGTTGCTGCGGGATGATGTTCTAGATGGAGGCCGGTCTAATTTAAGACTGCGCCGATACTCACTTTCTATACGGGATCCTACCACTTCATATTCTTCAGCGCCAATGAGATGTGAAGGTGAATTACTTGCTGATGAGAATTCAGAAAAGCGTGGGGTATCATCCAACCACTTGTTGATATCCTGTGATCCAAACATGTACATTATTACAGTACTACATTAACAATCAAATTAGATTGATGAACACATTTTAAAACAAGACTAACATTAAAAATATTAAGACAAAAGGCAGTGAAATTTTTTAAATACATTTAATTTCTTACACTTTTCAATTCTATACCCTGAATTTTCCTTTTTCATCGTCAATATATTTTATCTTAATAGTTATCTGACTTCCAAAAGACCATCAATTAAATAAAATCATATTTAAGTTATGAACCTCCATTTCATTTCAATGTATGATCTTTACTTCCACCTTACTGAGCTATCAATTCACTGAGTGCTGACTCTTCCTTATCCCTTCATATATTACTATTAATAACAGTAAAATTTAATAAAATTTTCTTACAGAGTTATATAAATTTTTATGTAAGAAATCATTTATGATAGTCTGTGGATAATGTGTGGTTCAATATCAGGCTTGATCTGCTAACTCTGATAATTTAGGAATTAGTCAGTCAGTTAGCCTTTTACCAAAGTAAAATTTTGTAACTATTCTGAAAGGAACAAAGTCAACTGTACCTTTAGTGTCTGTTCAGTAGCTAGCTCCAGTGCTTCTATTTCTGCCACATTCTTGATAACACCAGTCTTCTTCCTGCGTTTCGTACCGTTATGACTGTGAGGCCTCTTCGGTTCAGTAGCATCATCCTTAGTACTGCTTCCGTCAGTGTCCACACTACCTTCCCCCAGGTGATCTATCTTATCTTCCTGGTCCTTCTCCCTTGTTACTGCAGCTGGCATGTCCTCTCTCTCTTCTGCAGTACTGGACTGCAGTGTGTGTTCACTCTCGGGACTGGGAGCATTCCTGGAATCAACAATTGGTAAACTGCCAATATACGTACCTTTAAATAAGTTCCTCTGTTCATATCAGTTTTCCTAAATATTTTTGATATGGGAGCAAACCAGAATATATTTTAATATTATCTTTCAAACTTTATTATATTTTCATTCATTTAATTTTTTTAATATGCCTTACAGTTTGTAGAAAAAATTAAGAGATTAACGACATTTAAGAAAAATAGCAATACAATGAAGTGACAGACAAAATATTACATTTCAAAATGACTATTTTGAGAATCACAGTATTTAAAAGATATTAAAATACCATGAAAATTACAGAGACAGCAAAAGTTTAGCATGATGACAGCAGTACAGGTTGATGCAGGGACAAAACAGAGCTGAAGATCTCAATGTGATATCCATACTTCGTAAAAAATTGTTAGGTATGTAGAATTCAAACTGTCATGCAACATTTAAACTCATGTAGCAGTGCCCCAATTAAGAAACACTGGTCTATCCAGTCTCTTATTCTGAGGTGAACATTTACAAATGCTTGAAAATACAGAGCTCATAAAAATATATAGGTGCAAGTGAGATGAATGGGCACTTTAGTATATTACATGAGAAACTCTGCAATTTATATAGATCTCCTAGTATTGATACGATAATAAAATCAAGTAGGCACTATATACTGGACACGTAGCTTGAAGAGAGGACACAAAGACATGCTCACAGAATTCTGGTGGGGAATCTTTGAAGACAGAAATTTCTGGAAAAATAAGATCTCATGGACACATATTGTAAGAGTTAGAGTTGGACAAAACAGATTTCAGTATTGTGTCCAATGGTCAGATTTTGCATCAGCAGTGTCAAAACTTTGAATTCTCGTGAAATATGTCTATTAGTCTTCAATAGGATGAAAATTAATTTACCTATTGATATGTGATGATTGGCGTGATTTTTCTCTCTTCCTACGAGCACGATGATGTTTATGCCTGTGTCCCTGCGTTTCTGTTCGACTCTCTGAGGATGCTCCCGTTGGAAATTCAACAGCCACTTCTTCATCTGATGATGGATCCGACTCTAGATAACGTTCAACAGCCATCTGAAAGGCTTCCTGGAGATTTCCTACCATCTCGGTATACTCTGTCAAGAAAGACATAATTTTCATCTTTGCTTTACAACAAATTAAATTAAATAAAATTAAAGCACTTCCATGTAAACCTAAATGTATACTAAATATATTAATATACTGAAACATTCAACCACAAAGAAGATTACAAGAGACAGAAAAAACAAAAAAAGCCCATCCATTCCTGATTCAGAAGTCTATTTAGTGATGTCCAAAACATGTTAATAACAATAAAGCACTCTAAATGCAAAAAACAAACAAATAAAGAATTAAACTGAAGTAAATACATATAATTCAAAACAAATACAAAATTTTAGTCAAAAAATTTGAAGAGACTATTCATTAGACCTAGGCACAGACTGGAGGATAATAGTAAAAATATCTTCAAATATGGGATTTAATGAACAACAAACATTTCATATAAAGACCTACATGCATTTCTGCACAAGGAAGTAAACTTGAAACCATGCAGGGGGAATCTGAAGACAGACAGGTGCAGAAAACCGCACCCATGCAAAGGCCACTGACCCCAGACAGCTCTAATACTATTCAAAAAGATCAAAGGTCACTTTTGACAAAACAAATAAACTTCAATAAATAATAACTTACTTACAAGACAGTATTCATGAATTTGCATGAACAGAGAAACACAAAAGAAATGTGTGCATATATTCAATAATTTGTTAAAAATTATGTATATATGTTGGCAGTATCTTTCCAACTATTCTGCCCCTATCAACTACACAGTAGTTAAAGAAAGTAAAAATGGCTTACATGCCATCAAAAATGTAAGATTATAATATTTCAACAATAACAACAATAATAATATATTCCCCAAGTGGCTTTGAGATGGTAAATTAATTTTCAGTTTCACAAGCTGGATGTGGCATACTTTTTAAAGCCCAGTAGATTTATCACTGATGCAATGTAACATCATTTTCACTGACATAAACTACATAAATTCGGCAATCATCACTGTGAAACAGGTGTAGTTAATTTTAAGACAGGTTTCAACTTACTAAAACTCATTTCATTTCCTTTTGTAAATCCTTATGCTGCAACATAAATCTTTAATTAAATGTCTGTGCATTTACCTTATACAGCAATATCAAGTTCAGTCCACATCAAAGAATAATGTTCTCCCTTCAGCTGCGACATTTGACTTTGCTGTCTAAGCTACAAAACACATTCTTGTTGGTCTGTAATGTAATGTGAAGAGTTTAAAGCTGTACATAAACATCACAGGGATTTCTATGCTCGTGACGATTTCATGTTCTGAAAGCAAGTTTGATACCTGTAGCACCGTTTCTCAATTTTAAACACTTATACGATTGCATAAAGTGTTTTTTAAATATAATAGTGATTACTTGCTTGGTCTATCAGAGTTTTTTTTAAATTTTATTCATGTACATAATAACCAGACCATCAAATTGAGTTCAGATTTTTACCATAAAATGACACTCCTTTAGGAAAGCAGCATAAGGGTTAAACGAAAGTAATTACATGTATACTAGGTTTACCATTGCCAGTTCCATTGTACTGGCGACAGTTGTCTACTATGAGCTGGAAGTCAGCCTTGAAGTCAGCAAATGTCAGATATTCTCCATCATCCAGTTTATCTTCCATACGTTGAAGATCCATGGGCTGACGGATAATTGAGTAATATCGCGGAGCGTAGTCCTCATCTACAGGGTCCGCAAATGGCCACGCATCATCATGGTTCTTGATGTGTTCCAAGATCTTGTACATTCCAGTCTGCAGATCCTCTTCTGTCTGCTTGAATCTGGAAGAAATTACCTTCTTTGTAACCGTGTCTTGCATAATACTAATTAAATTGCAGAACATACGAACCACAAATGAGATTTCAGGTTCTCGGAGCAGTCAGTATGAAAATGACTGTCTTCTGTGATATTGTGCCCGGCAGTCTGGTACAAACTGACCAGCATTTCAGAGGTACTTACTGCTTCCATCATTGCCCTGATGATACCTTGACTTCCAAAGGTCTATTCAGGATATTAAACTAAGCACTAACTCTAACATGTTCTTCTGGGTTCTAACACCATCTGGACTTGTAGGTACATAATAACATAAGACCCAAATATGGAAGTAAAATGTTCCTCTGAGATATTAGTATCTACCTACAAGCACACATAGTGGGTCCAAAAGACCACATTAACATCTTCATGAAGAATGAGAACCTCAAACCTCTCGAGAATTTTCACCAAAATTAATGAAATACAATCCCAATCTGAAAATTCAAGACTCATTATATTCTGAGGTAAAGTTCTTGCTGTTTAAGTAAACACCACATAAGGCAGACATCAGGGGGAGTGGAGGTACAGCTCCATGCATTCTTAACCTCAGCACTGGATGGAGATGAATGATGGTTTCATGCCCTGGGTGCTTTACCCTGGAGGAAAAAACCCCCAGAACCCACTGGACAAGATGATGGATGGGCCCTAGAGCTGGTCTGGATGTTGTGATGAAGAGAAAAATCTTGTCTTGCTGGGAATCAAGTTTTCTTTTCTCATCGCTCCACATCAGAAGCTGAAGTGCTGTATTCTATTGATGCCTCATAATTATTAGTTTCTTCATTGCATACAATAACAGTTTATTTAAGATTGTCATCAAATTAATATGCAACACTGAATAAATCTCCATGTTGCCTTCCACGATCACAACACATCTTTCATCAAGTTCATTTTATTAATTAACACAATTACCTTAAATACTTTTTGGAATGAATGAAACAAAGTATGTACAAATATTCACCATCAGCACTAATACAGTATACTGTACTTTAAATCAGTTCCAATAATCACTGTAAATCATTACTGTGCATTCACAAATTAAACAACATTTGGCAACAATAAGGTACCTCAGCATTCCAATATAGGAGTATTTCTAAAGTCAGTGTTCCACTTCAAGCATCATTCCTCTTTGCATGAATAGTAGCAAAGTCATTAGACTACATCATCATTAATGTTATGCACTACAGAATTCATAACAAATCACAGCTTCAAAAAATAGAAAGCCAAATAAACTGCATGCAAGTGTGGATGTAATGGTAAAGAAAATGTAGTTATTACTTTTCTAGATTGCCTTCTGGGTTGTGACAAACATGGAGTCTTGTATGCAATTACCAACATTTCAAAGGAAAATGCTACCACAGCTGAGAAATGGAATTACTATATAGGCAGAGGGAAGAATGGGCCAAGGAGAGCAAAGAAAACTGATCAATTTTCCAGTCACTTTACCATAGTTCTGAAAGACCACACATAATTAAATTACCTACACCTGCTCATGTTAGGGACAGCAATGCTACTAATACTAAAAACACAGAATACAATGTTCTACCAG
>NW_019060673.1:224000-241373 GCF_000696155.1 Zootermopsis nevadensis | reverse complement strand
AGGATTGCCGGATTTTCCCTTGTTCACAGTTAAGAGATCACCTTTTTTTTATGAAGTACTTAACTAGGGCAAAATCCTTATAAATCAGGTAAATATAGTATTATAAATCACAAAACTGACAACCAGTGATTTTAAAAACTATAAAGTAGGAACAAAGAGCTAGGTTAACTTCAAAGCAAATTAGATTAATAAGGGAAAAAGGATTCATGAAAGCGTTACCATCTCTGAAGTGATGCACACTTTTAAACACAACATGGACTGGTACAACCCCTTTTGAGGAGCAGGGTTTTGTAATGATGCAACAGATAGGATATGTAACAAAATTATATGTAACATTTATTGTTAAAACTGTGTTACAAAAAAGTGTACGTAGATCTGTAATTTACAATATATGTTCAGAATATATTGCAAATTAAGAAAAGACAAATTCCTTGTGATATTTATAATATCTAAGCTAACAGCAATATTTTGTTGAATATCTTCACAAGCACGTTATGGATGAAGAATGTTTCTGCTATACTCCAATAGCAACAGTACAACAAGACCGGTCTTTTAAAAAGTTTATTCATGGTCATTATAAGGTCACTGATGTTCCATAATGTTAGGATTTGGTGCTTGGTCACAAGGGTCAAAGTGCACTTCTAGGCAAATCATAACTTCAGAGCACTACAAGTATTCATTTCACATGGTAATTATGATAAATAACCACCATCATCATCATCTATTACAGAGACTGGGCCTATTGGCCCATTCCGGGACAGTTGCTAAAGGCAACTTGTCCTTATTAGTCTTGTGAGGTGCATTTGGAGTGACAAGCCCAGTGCCTTTGCACAATTTATATTCAATCCTGATTTTGACTGCCAGAGTCATCTAGCAATGAATCAGGAGAGACTCGGGTGAGAAATGGCCGCTGAATTTTGCTCACGAAACATCTCGTGTCATGCTCGTAAGGGCCTTTCACATGCCATAAATCTACGACATGGGACCGCCAGCTTTACTTCCCCTCCGAAAGAAGTTGTGCTACGAGATAAATAACCAATGGCGGGAAAATTGGACATACGATTTAAAAACTCTCAAGAGTTAAAATACTGAAATTATATTACAAATTTTTATGTGACTAACAAACATTTTTAACATATTCATGAGAATAGATTTCAAAACCAAGTAACTGATAAATTTGCATAGTGCACTAAATTATAGATCATTGTCCTTCAATTAGGTTGCTGAAGCACTACTACAGGTCAGTTTGTAACCTAAAATATGGGACTTATTCTTATGTCTTCAAGGTATTACTGTCACATATCAAGCATAATTGGTTGGTTTCTACTATATCTCAAGTATTAAAATAAAACTCACTGCAGAAGTCTGAATTACAAGTTATAAATTATGCATTTTTTAATATTAAATACTGCATTCTGTGTTATATGAACAATAACAGCATATTTCTGACTTGAATGCTTCATCTATAATAAAAAAAGCAGAAATGCAATGATTAATGCATCCTCCTTAATTATAATCTCAGAATTTTGCCCAAAAGGAATGAAGGACAAAAACAGACTTTGTCTTCAAAGAATGTTACTTACCATGACAAAACAGTTGTAATGCAATGGTAGTGGCATTTGTACATGTTACTGTTGCAATTTTAAGGCTTACAGAGAAAACAACTTATAATAGTTGAACAAATTTTGTTTCACAAGAAAACAGAAAGCTATTACAATGACAAAGAAGTGAGAGGATGTGAAACACATTCTTCACAAACTTCCAATTTATATGTAAATACTACTGCAACTTTAAATGGGCACAGGTACTGGCTGCTATCATCCCATCACAAATTATATTTGGTTATTCCATTAGAATAATAGTTATAAAACACAAATAATATCTTTAACATATTATTTGCAACACTGAAAATATTAATATATAATACCACTTTTAAATTACTGTCACAATACTGTATGTACCAGGACATTATTGTGATGATGGTTTAATGATAAAATGAAAACTGGTGTAATAAAATTTCAGCATAACACAGTAAAATCCGGTCAATGGTAAAAAGAAGTTCTGTTTAATATATTTTAAAGTGTTATTTAGAATGTGTTTAACCCTTCCTGAGCAAACCCTGTACTGGTACCACTAAATGTCTTTCAAAATTAAAAACTTGTTTCTTCATGTTTTGAATGATAAAGTAAATATTCCAACATGAAGAAGCAAATTATGATGAATTTCAGAACATTATACACATAACTGTAAACTTGGTACAAATTTCTATCAGTATATCACACGTCCTTCAAGGTCACTGATAAATCCTGTAAACTGAAAACTTGGTTTAAATTTCTATCAGTATATCACACTTTGTCCTTCAAGGTCATTGATAAATCCAATGAACATGCCACCAAACACAAAGCAGCTCTGTGAGTATGTATCAATAAAAATGGGGAATGTTTTCTACTTACACCTGTGAGCTGCGTAGTTTCTGCTTCAATCCTTGAATCACTATTTGACCAGTAGCAGAAGAGAGTGAGTTATTTGTCTGACGACCAACAAATGTACTTGAACGATTGGACCGGTTGTCGGTGAGAGAGTCAGGAATGCTCCCTGTACTACCACATTCTGAATTTGTGCGGGAAAGTGAACGCCTCAAGGCCCTAGTTGCTCTGTCCTTAACCATCAATGCCCTATTTTCTCTCTTCTTTAGTATTTCCTGCTGTTGTAATCTGTGACAACAAATATGGTAGGAATCTGAATAACAAAAGGCCTCACAAACATATAAGCATATTACAATAGAAACCACAAACACAAACGTAACAAAAATGATATAATGTAAATTAAAATCAAAGTAATTTTTAAAATACTGGCAAACATAAGCCAGGAGTGTACAATTACACTGAGACAGAATGTGATACATGTCTGGGAAGTACCTCATTCAAACCTTGGCCAAGTTACTGGCAGTCACTACTTAGATTTTACATGGTTTTCCTTATTCTCCTTGAGTGAACTGCAGGCTAATGCCTGCAAACAGGCCATAACTCTCTCCTTCCAAATCCTTCTATACTCACCATTTATGTTCATCTTCACATTTCATCCAGGCCTATATAACCTCTGGAGTTTAAACAGCAGTATTAAATAACCAATACTCCACACATTATCACACCTTTGCACTGACTGCTGTCTACACTCACCCTTCATAAAAACACCCCCAGAATATGGATCTCAGAGTTTCTCTGAACACAGTATAGAAGAGAGAAAAATTATAATCTCCATGCCAGCGACCAGATTACAAGTACTCAGTTGACAGCAGATCCACTCACGGGGCTACCACAATTATTTCACTGAGACATAATCTCCACCTTCTTACAGCATGCACTCATCTCAGAGTTACTTTTACTTCCTGTAAACAGAGGTTTAAACAATGGACTGAAGCTGACTGTCCTACCTTTGTTTCTTCACACTCTCCTGTTGTAGTCTCTCATCCTCTTCTCTCTGAAGAATTTTCTCCTCTTCTTCTTTCTGTTGTTTGAGCTTTTCCAAGCGGCTTGACTGTCTACGAGGCTGATATTCCAGCAATCGCTTTCTGCACGTCATACACGAGTACAATATATAAAAAACTAATTTTAATACTACAGATAGAAGACCTTAATATTTATAGTATTACTTGAAATATCCCAGCTATTCAGTTCACAAAACTGTTATCCATTAGAACCTTATAATCTCTGAATATCAAACATTCTACCACACTCTGCACAGTTTTAAAATGTCTAAAATTATAGACAGTAATTTATATTATTTCTAACCTTTTACAATTAAGGTATTCTGTCTGAAAGTTTATTGAAATCAATATAACTGATGTGATAAAATCATACAAACTAATTTGAAAAAGTATGACTACAATTTGGTTAATCACTGAAAATGTGTGAGTGGACAAAATGCTCACACATTTCTAATACATTTGACCTGAAACCTGCAAAGTCACAGTTAAATAACATATGCAATGAATCAGCTTTGAAATAAAAAATTAAAAATAATTAAGGGAAGGAATCAACATACATGTGTATGATACCCATAAAAATATAAGCACATCTGTGCCTTATATCAGCTACACAACCTGCCCAATGTACACAGTCATAATTTTATCCCAGTTTTTAAATCAAGAAATACAGTTCCATAACATTGTATATTTCAGAGCTGAGTGAAAACTAACAAAATTCTACGGTATTTTTTAAATCTCCGACAAAATACAATGAATTTATATCTAGGTCCAGCTCTGTCAATGCAAATATTATTGTCAAGTTATGCAAAATAATATGAAAGGTGTTCTCCAACAGAGTACTCATATTAACCTTCATGTAAAGAAGGCATCAAAATCGAATTCATTCAACAATTTTTAATGTGGTCACCCCATTACAAAATTTCACTGACAACCATCTAACAGGTATTATTATTTTATTTAGTGTTCTGTCTGACGACAGGTCCATATGGGACCTGTTCATATACGTTCTTGGCAGATGATCCAGAAGTGGTTTGCCATTGCCTTCTTCTGTGTGTGAATGGAGTAATTGTTGGGATGCCACGGAGAAACCGGGGAAGCCCCCGGAGGAAAACTCCATGTTGCCTAGACCACGGCCTTGCCCAACACAAGTTATAAATTCGGGCACCGCCGGGAATCGAACCCGAGACCCCAGGATTACAAGGCCAGCGTTCTAACCGCTAGACCACTGTGGCGGTCATCTAACAGGTACAAAGATAAAATATGCAGATGGCCATAAAGACTGATAAGATGCACACAATATGTATTCATTTATGTACATCATGCAAAACAAGCAAAACAAAGGCACTGAAAAAGAATCAAGATACATAATCTGTGTTCCTGTCTGAAGTCTAATAATCTCATTGCTAACTTGGTAACTGCCCTAAAAATCTATTAAAATTATATAACAAAAATAATGGGCTTCATCAAATTTTTTATACGACTGAAAAACGCAGAATCCACAATGACTTACAATTGGTGACCAATGATGGAAAAATATGAACATGTAACACTCCCTCCTTACAAATTATTTCGAAGGAGCAAGAGTAATGGAATAATTACAACACAATCACAGAACAACAGATGTCCATAAACAATTCACCTTTGTAAGCGTTCTTTTTCAGCAAAAAGACGTGGGATCTCAGGAAGAAAGTCTTCTGCCAGAGTATGAAATAATGCTCGTTCATTTTTCGATGTAGAGTCCCTAAAACCCTCGGTGATCTTGTCCCAGTCCTGTTCAGAAAAGCACACCACTTGCCAGATACCTGACCCTTTGTCATCTGATTCAGAATCAAATGGTGGAGATTTGCCTCGTTTCTTACGGCGTTTTTCTTCCTTCCTTCTATGACGTTTCTCCTTTGCTTTCTTCTTCTGAAATTAAACACAATTTTTAAAAAGGGTGTTGCTTCATTAATATGGCATTATCTTAAAGACAACACACAGGTAATGAACACAAAACCTACAACATATTTTAAACAGCATCATATGATGAAGGCAGTAAGCACCTCTGAAACATCTTTTAATTTCCACAAGACTACACATCTCAGAGGACTGATCTTCATTGTCAACAGCACTTTAAAAGAAAGGTTGCCAGCAAAATGAGAATCTCTAAAATTTCATATGC
This sequence comes from Zootermopsis nevadensis, assembly GCF_000696155.1. The sequence continues at coordinate 235,725 of NW_019060673.1, read as the reverse complement.
ATAAAAAACTTTAAATAAATCTGTGTATCAATTGAAATGTATTTACATAACCATCTAATGACACATGAGAATGCTCATAAATTGTAAGTCAAGAAATATGAACATGGGCATGGACTAATTCATGGTACCATAACTCAAATGTTAATTGACAGCTTTATATGGCTGTCAAGTCTTTATAAAACGAGTATTTCAAGGTTTTTAGAAAAGATAAGAAAAACGTCAATCAAATATAAAGTTTAAAAATATGAAAAATGGCCTGAGAAATCCTAAAATTTGTCCAATGTAAGCCAGAATCTTCAAAAATGTTGAACTAAAGACCATTCTATTGGTCAGATGTCAGATTTGAATCACAAAGACCTCTAACTGAGGTGAAACACACACAGAGATATATGTATATATACACACACACACACAAAGCAAAACTTACGACTTTTGGATAATCCTCTCTATACAGACGTGTGCCGTAGAAATACCAATAGGCTGAGTTGTTTTCATCATATCCTAGAGGCTCAACTCGCAAACTATCAGATTCCAAGTTCTGAAATAAAACTTGCAACTCATGAACTACCCAATTCCAAGTTCTAAAACAGCAAGTCACTAAGTTTCAATCCTGCATTTCAAATATAAATTTCATGACTTAGTACTCTTATGAGTAAACACATAAAAAGTAACACTTCATTATGTATGCATTGTGAGTTCATTTTGAAAGGTATAATTAACTGCAAGGTCTGTTATGCCTCCAAGTAATGTTTGTATTTAATTCAATGACATACTGTCTGATTTTATCTACTCGTAGTACCTATGTAGAAGAAATTAAAAAAGACTGTAGAAAAGAAAGAAACAAAAAATGGATGAAATATAAAATTATTTCAAATATTTAAAAGTAAATGCCCCAAAACTATACAGTAAGTAAATCACTGTGTCCTTCTTTCATCTGTCACAGTCATTAAGATGACATCTAAGCAGTCAGTACATCACTGGGTTGAAGTTTACAACAAATTTATAGTATTAAACCTGTAATATGAATCACTACCAATAACAATATAGAGACTGAGCTGGAACAAACACAAGGCAACAGAAAACAACATGGAAGAGGCAAAAGAGGTTTATGAAATTAATTTAAAATTAGAAATTCCATACAGTAAGTCCATGAATGTCATGTCAGTGTATAAGGGAGTCAGCTTTTAAATAACTGATATTTGTTTTTAATTTTAAGGGGGGTGGTGAACATTACTTTTTCACTACGCCTTGGGCACTGAAATATTACCTTCCTTCTGCGACAGACTGAAAAATTCAGTGTGATTAAATGCTGTGAAGAGAGTTTGTGGGAATAACCATGAGGGAGCAGGGCATTTCATACATTCCCAGCACAGTGTCACACTTGTCGACCAACTGAAATTAAAAGTCTTTTCCCCATTTCAATAGTAGTGACATTACAATGCTGCAATGTTTTCACTTCAGGCAGTAGGTAACAGAAATACCATATGGGTTGACTGCAATGTTTTCACTTCAGGCAGTAGGCAACGGAAATACCATATGGGTTGGAGAACTGTAATAAAGTTTAGCAAGAGGGTTATACATAACTTCATGGTATAACGGTTTTGTTGAAAAGTCGGTGGTTGCTCGACTACTCAAGAAATTTCCCACTTCTATGAAGCATGAAAGTTCATTACCATATGCACAAATGACTGTCACTGGTCCCTATCCTGAGCCAGCGGAATCCAGTCTGTAATTTCACACCTTGAAATGTTTTAAAATTGTGTTTCTATTTATAATTAGGTCCCTTCAGCAATCTTTTAACTTCAGGTTTTCTAACAAAAATTCTGCATACATTGCACATCTCTACCATGTGTGCTATGTCATATTCATATCATTTTCCTTGATGTAATTACCCTTACAGTATTAAGCAAAAAACATAAATTATAAATTCTTCATTAATTTTCTGCATCTTTCTGACACCTCTCCTCTGCACTTCCTACTTATCTTTACATTCTAATTTTTTATTGCACTCTATCAGCAAGATATAAACAATATATTTCATTTTCTCTACTTTCACTTCTGGACCAACTGCCTTACTACATACCTTGAGTAAATCCTGTACATCATCTGCATCAAGCCTGAAATCACACAATGCATGCAGAATCTCCACCTTTGTACGTAGGGGAAGGAACTGGAAGTCAATATCTGTGTTGAAAGGATTGTCTCGCCCATATTCCTGAAAGAATGAAATTTCCATGTTATTAATGCTTCAAGAGCATTACATTACAGAATTCCTAATTCCACATACTGAGACTCCTCTTCAGTTGATCTGAGATATCAAAATTCCATTTCCTATACAGTTCATGTTTTTCTGCATACTGGTCATGAGATCTATGTACCAGTGAAGCATTACAGTCACAAGAATTGCCTTAAGTAAATTAAAACTGATTAATCATCTGCAAAAATCTAGGATGCTTGGCATAAAATATTGAAGTCACAAATGACAGCTGTTATAAGTCAGTATAGGTGTGATGGACATGTGTAGGTAATCACGTATAATTATTCATTCATATTCTTAGTTTTGTGCCATCTGTTAAGTGTTTTCATCTACAAAAAATCTATTACTGTTATTCAATTGTCATACTCCCACAGCACAAATTAAGTTTGTGCTTGTGTTCCTTCTTCTATGACACCCATACCAACATCATGAAACTAGACACTTACGCAGCACTTGGTGTGAACTGCAGAAGTATGGAGGACAATGCATTTCAGGCTGCATAACCTGAAATTGTATCTCATAATCAGATTAAAATGGGGTAATAAAAAACTGTCAGCCAATTTATGAATTACAGTCACACAATTTTTAGAAATTAATTCTGTCATTTCCATTTGCTTGGCAATTTAAATTATTTTAAAGGGATATGCATAACCATGCTTAAATCAAGTTAGTTATGTCCAGTTTGTCATAACATGAAATGGTTTCCCAGTTTCAACACATGCAATGTAATTAAAATCATCCTTTTATGTTGTTTTACCATGAGAATATGAATGCATTATATATTGGAAATGGATTGGGATGGTTACTTCTCACTCAGTCATATAATTATTTTTACATAGGTCTCACCATGCAGGACTGAGAAAGGAAATCACTTCCTTTCCGATTAACAGACCTAACACTATGTCTCGAGTCCACATCAACAAGACGTAACACACATCAATTCGTATTCACCTGACATTTTTGCCTGAACAAGCGGCGCAGAAACATCTGGTAATTAAATGTTGAAATGTCATTATTTCCGAGGCACCCACACAACAGCCTCACAATCAACTCTTGAAGAAGGGAACTTCCAGAATCTTCTGCTCCATCAGTCAGAAGGGCCTCTTCCAGTTCCTACAACAGCACACTTGGGAATTGTACAAACTGATAATGTAGCTAGATGGTTTCTCTTAATAACTCAATAATACTGACATGATCACAATGGACATAAACAAGCCTGCACAAATCCTAAGCACAAGGATACCATGGTGCCTAAAATGTTCATGATAGCACCTACAATTTCTGCATTTCATTCTCATGGTTTTGTATCTTTGCATACAACTAAAAATACCAAAGCTTAACAAATTCCAACCACCCACAACTCAAAAACTTGCTTCAAAGAATCCTCTTTCAAGTAACACAATTTCAAATGGAGGATAAAAATGTACTTTCCATTGTAAACTTCCCCACAGTTTGAGTAGATTAGCATATTTCATAAGCCTTCATAAAAATAATCAAGCAACTGGACTAACAATAAATCTAAACAAATCACATATTAACCTCCACATATATAACTACAATAAATTTAATTTTCTTACCTCAATATCAAAGTCCAAGAGATTGAATGCTGCTCGAAACAATGAACAGAAATGAGCAATACTTGGTACCTCCCACCATGACTGTATATCTGAAACAAATTAAAAGTTCTTTTTGTTCACAAGTATCAATAAATCCATTACAAGTAAATCATACACCACATTCTGAAAAAAAAAATTAAAAAATTCAATTTTTCCAGGATGTATGACATATATTTTGAAATAAACTGATTGGCTATTAATATCCATAAAATATAAAATGGAACATTATGATGAAAAACGGGCTCATTTCTTACACCAACTGAGATGAATTTGTCTGCACATGGAAGTATGTTATAACTAAATGTTGAGAATTAAAAGTTTCTGTTATACTACACTCTAAATTAAATAATATCCATGCTAGGGCTACAACACATGTCCAAAGCATAAAACTGTAATTAATACTAAGCAAACGTATTATCAACTTCAGTAAGAACACAAACTGTACCAAATATATAACCAGTATCTCGCTCTATCAATGTTTCAATGACATTCTAACCTATACGTTAGGCCTAAGGATGCAAGACCCCAATTTCCCCACTTACGGCAACACTTCCACTGAATACTCCCTGCAATTTACGAATATACTTAGCAAGAGTGTCGCTGTCTAAACAAAATCTGATACTTACCATCCATCGATGTCCCGTTTATAGCGCTAAATTATAAATTATTTGTAGTGCAAACACAATATAATCCCTCCCGTGTTTAGCTGTTTTGAATCACCGGAAGTACTCAACGTCTGGGACCTACTGACATGAAGAACAAGTGAAAAACTACCTCCGATTGTTCCTTCTTTCTTTTGTTTGTTGGCGGGTGATGGAATAACAATATGAGGGAAATTCTTGGCAGAAGTAGAGACATTTTGCAAATTACAGCTTTCATGAAGATGCATTTTTCATTTTCCCATTGTTATCGTATAATATATTTCATTTTTGTTTAAAGTTGCTCCTCCTTCCGTGTGTAAAAAAAAATCGCTCAATGGGTTTCATTCGTCCTGAAAACGACAGTCATTTGCTGAACTGGCAGCAACTTCCCCAAATAATTCCCATCCTCTTAATCTATGATGCCAAATGCCGTGACTGATTTAGTACGTTTGTACCATTTGCTGACAATCAGGAATTACCAACATAAACGTATTTGCTTCTGGGATCACAAATAGTGCTACGCGAGCCATCTATTAACAAACAACGAATACAAAAATGTGACAATGAAACAGTTTATAAGATGTCTTGCTGACCGCGTGCTGGGCTGGCAATGTCTGGGCTTGCTTGGCCAGGAAGGTATGGATGCCTCTGTATTTCCATTACAATAGGCGGGGCTGGAGGCATCTATATACCCAATCTGATAGGCTGACAAGGAGGCCTCTATGAAGCCTTTTCTAGGCTGCAATGAAGGCCTCTCTGTATAGTAATTATACAAGCATCTGGGGAGGCTTGTACATAACCACTGCAATAGGCAGGCATGGAAGCATCTACTTAGCCATTATAACAGACTGAAATAGGGGCATAAGTATAACTATTATAAAAGGTAAACATGAAATGCTCTGTGAAGCCATAATCACAGGTAGGTATGGAAGAGACAAAGTCTCTTTGTACCCATGGAGGCTTCTATACAGCCATCACAACAGGCAAGAATTGTTGTAAATCAACAAAAAGAATGATAAGGGATGAAAATTGCTTTGATAGTCTCAAAAATATTTCTGAAACCCAAAATAATTGTTAAGATAATTCTCCAAATATCAAAGCATTGCCACTTAGTAATTTGTTAAGATAATTCTCCAAATATCAAAGTATTGCCACTTAGTAATTTAAAAAAAAAAATTATCATCATTATAATACAAGTATATAAATAAAAATGACTAAAAGTTACCAGAACAAAAGAAAGTCCATTCCTCATGTACCTGAAAATATGGGAACATCAAAATATTTGTAATAAAAAACACATTAATAACAAATATTGAATATCCAAAATACAGGTTGCAGCTTCATGATACTGAGGACATCATAATAACACTAAGTGAAACTTCAGGTTTTCACAGTGGTGAGTATAAGCATAACCATCTTCTAGGATGTTGCACCATGTACTGTTCAAACTCTTTAGCCCTGCCGGATAAGGTATCGGGAAGAGGACCTGAAATAAGGAAAAGTGGCAGAGCCAATCAGGAAGCCACTTCTTAGATGGTGCACACAACTATTATTTGTATTATTTGTGCTAAAAATATTTAAGACTATAGCCACCTCCATGATGAGAAGCCAGCAACTAATAGCCTGTGCTCTACAATGTGGACAGGATCTGCCCTTAGTGAATCATATTACCTTTTCGTAATATGAAAAATACTAAAGAAAATCATCATATAGACTTCATAAGCCAAGCACGGCAAAAGAGAATTTGATCGATATTTCATTCTGAAGAGGAGAAATATTTCCTTCTCTTTGCCACCACCCACATCACATGTTCCCACATTCCTTCTAGGGCTAAAGACCTGGGAACTGGACAGTTGTCCTACGGGAACTAACCACCATTTAAGAGGTGACTGCTACCTCCATCACCAATATGACAATCCTAGATGATGCAACATCTGAGAAAATGGTCATCACCATAAACTGAACAAACTATGGAAGAAGCATTATGGTATTCCATGACTGTACACTTTAAAATATTATGTATATACATAAAATACAATGATAATAGAATTACAAAGTCACGCATGTGCTCATGTATGCATTCACAAAGAAGTGTGTGCACAAATGCACATGCACAAATCAGAGTGAAGCACAACTTTGCGTTTTAATGAAGGCAGAAGAACAATACCCAGAAGGGAGCAAAGGTTGATATCAACTTAAATCATATTACGTCTGACTCCTTTTGTACTGGTTATAACAACACACAGCCTTCAACTGGTAAACAGTGCATTTAAAATATGTCTGAAGTTATACCTTCAATTTAGGTATACGCTCAATAGAGAAGTGAGTGCTTCTTTGGTCACTTCCAGATGAGAACAACATTTGGTTCCCTCTCCACTTGATCTTCAAACTGCTGGTTGCTTAATCCATGTGCACAGCAAATTTCATCAACAGACTGCAAACCCGTAAAACTGCGATGCAGAGAATCTTTTGCATTCACTTCATTATCTTCAGATAAATCCACAGGGTACTGCAATAAATAAAAACAAAATTATGAGGATTTAAACATAAAACTTTAAAGCTAAATTACTCAAATTCTTTAAAGTCATCTATAATTATGGTTTCCTACCAAATGATTACCATACGTTCAGTTCTAAGGTGCAAAGTGTTGCAAACATGCAGAGTATTCAGAGGGTTCTGGAACTGATTCTGACTACTGTCACAAAATGTTGAAAATACAATTTAAAAAATGGTCATTCTCCTGACAACCAGCCACCTATACACAGGAGTAGAGCCTACATCCAGAATGTCATGTATGAGATAATGAAATATATCTCAGAAATGGGTAATGTCTAACATAACTAGTGTAATGAATCAACAAATCACACACACGTTTAAGAATAACAACACAGAATGCACCGTCTATCGAATAAGTGTGACATTCAATTATTAAAACATAACATGTCTTTCAAATAATTTACCTTGTATATTCTGCGTATCAGGCCTTTAAGTAAACCAAACTGCACTAGCTTCCGTTCATTGATCCTAAGAGGATGAGGGTTAAGACGGACACACAGGTCCCTGACTGTAGTTCCGTAAGTCATACTCGAGTACATTCGGAATATATCTCGTAATGCTGGTGGCTGTCGGACTGCAAAGAAGTGAAAGCTCCATGTGCACAGCAAATTTCATCAACAGACTGCAAACCCGTAAAACTGCGATGCAGAGAATCTTTTGCATTCACTTCATTATCTTCAGATAAATCCACAGGGTACTGCAATAAATAAAAACAAAATTATGAGGATTTAAACATAAAACTTTAAAGCTAAATTACTCAAATTCTTTAAAGTCATCTATAATTATGGTTTCCTACCAAATGATTACCATACGTTCAGTTCTAAGGTGCAAAGTGTTGCAAACATGCAGAGTATTCAGAGGGTTCTGGAACTGATTCTGACTACTGTCACAAAATGTTGAAAATACAATTTAAAAAATGGTCATTCTCCTGACAACCAGCCACCTATACACAGCAGTAGGGCCTACATCCAGAATGTCATGTATGAGATAATGAAACATATCTCAGAAATGGGTAATGTCTAACATAACTAGTGTAATGAATCAACAAATCACACACACGTTTAAGAATAACAACACAGAATGCACCGTCTATCGAATAAGTGTGACATTCAATTATTAAAACATAACATGTCTTTCACATAATTTACCTTGTATATTCTGCGTATCAGGCCTTTAAGTAAACCAAACTGCACTAGCTTCCGTTCATTGATCCTAAGAGGATGAGGGTTAAGACGGACACACAGGTCCCTGACTGTAGTTCCGTAAGTCATACTCGAGTACATTCGGAATATATCTCGTAATGCTGGTGGCTGTCGGACTGCAAAGAAGTGAAAGCTTGGCATACTACTGTTGTCAAAAAAAAATCATAAAAACTTAAAAACAGTTAAATGGTCTCAGATCACCATCTTAAAAGAATATTATCCTTGCTACCATCCTCAGACACTGAATATCAAAACATAAAATACAAAAGTAACTGCGTTCATGACTGGATGGCATCATAACCCAGAAAAACACAATCTAAATGTTCACTGTTGTGAAAACCTCAAATCTCACATACTGAAAGGTGTCAGGGCAAATCCAATTTCAATCATAAATTTTCCAAAAACTTCTTGTGTCTTTACACTTTCAGTGTTATTTTATAGAGCTGGTAATAGTATTAAATTAAGGAGCACAAATTCACTTACCGTGGGCACTAATACCACTGCTGGGTCCATTGTGAACCCCGATTTTACACACCTTCAAAAATCCCTGACCACAATGTTAGTACCAGAACGAACTGGAAGCTCTCCAAGCATCTACCTGCTCTAGCTATGCCCAGCTAAACATCTTTAATCTACATCCAGGTAATGCCAAGCACTGGCAGAGTATATAGTGGAAGGATTCCTCTTACTATTCACATTTTCTGCATTTGGCACTTTCTGAGAGGTCAATAACATACATATAGGTGCCACCTCAATGTACGACGACTAGTTAAAAGCCCTGTTACCAGCCTGCGCTGTTTCCCATCCAAGGCCAATATGTACCAAGTCAGTTTATTCAAACGCTTTCCAACAAACAGCTTCCAATTGCCTCGTACCTAGTGTGGTAGTGCAAAGTTATAAGTGCTTCATACAACAGTTCTCCACACACATTTTTGATAGCAGAAATATACCTGACTTGGAGACATATTTTATACATCTCTGTTGTAAATCCTTATTCTCTGCCAACAACCTCAACTTTGGTGTTGCTGCATAAACATTAGAGTACTGGAAGATAGGAAGCAAAGAAACAACTCCGTAATACCTGAAAGAAAAGTATGGCATCAAGAAATTTGTTTCAAAGTTTATTCACCAGAGCTTTCTCATTTGCAAACGTTGCATAGCGCTGAATGGTAGGATAACTGAATGATGTAGTGAGGAGGACATGGAAGGAAGCAGATGTGACCTATTTCATGCAAGCACCTAGTATTTATGTAAGATTTGAGCTTTTCACAGCGGTGAGTATGAAGATTTCTGTCTTCTGGGTTGTTGTGCTGTGTAGTTAACATCAACCAGACTACACAGCGCAACAACCCAGAAGACAGAAATCTTCACCTAGTATTAACTTCCCAGGGCTGAGATAACCTATAGAAACCCTTGCCACAATGAAAACCTGAAATCCTACATAAATCCTGTCAGGATTGCCAGCCTCTAGGCAGAGAATCAAGCCCAGCGCAACCTAATTACAAAGAAAATGTGATATGGTCTGTCTGATATTCAGAACAGACTAATGCACTAATGGCAACGGTCATCGAACTACAGTGGCACAGCATACCTGCTGCTCAGATACAGGAATTACCGCAAATTAAGTGCAAAGACAGTATGCAGCCATGCTGTAAAACTGGCCTCACTATCTCATCAGCCTGAGAGATCAACATTACCATTCTCTTTCAATGCTCTTAATTTTACCATGTTAACACAGACAATCTCCCCACTTAATGGTACCTGCACCTTGTCATGGTGGTGGGGCTTGAGTACCTCAGAGACCCCAAGAGCTATGCTGGCGGTAGCATAGCTACTGGTAGGGCCTCCCTAGCCAGATTGGTCGAGGGGGAGAGGTCAAATTAAGACAGGTACCCTGGTCCTCCAGGTTGGGGGTTGGTCGCAAGGCTAACAACCTCGCACCATAAAAAGGAAGATGTTTCGAAACCTCAATCAAAGCCTCGGACAGACGGACCTGACAGAGGACCGAATGGAAGAGGAGAATTGAGGAGGCCATGAATCAAATATGGACCGGAGAGCCATAGAAGAAGATGATATGATGTTTCTGGGCTTATTTCTGTAAAAGTTAAAAGCATTTCTTATTACATTGCAATATCAGATTAGGATTGTATCAGATGTCAAATGTTGCTATCTGTTGTGACGAAGCAAAAATATGGACATGGAACAAGACAGATGTAAGTATATTACAAGCAGCAGTTATTATGGCATATTAAGAAATAAATTGAAAGAGGCGACATCTGAAGGCAGATACACTACAAGGACAGATGGCTTAATCAAAGGAAATATGGTATGGACAAATGTTATGCACAGTTAACAGCAGGATTCCCCTGATAACACAAAAATGAAGATGCCACTGCCATTCCAAAGTCAACGGGCTAATGGAGAGACAAAACAGAGCAGGAAAAGACTGGACACAATACAAAGTGAGCCCTAGTACGAAGATGGAAGAACAAAGCATGCTTGGTAATGGGATGACCCCTGGTAGGAACATCAATGGTTGACGCTGAAGACAATTAACATGAAGGGGAAATCATAAATGGTCAGAAAAGGTCGCTGAGTGTTGCCCATTCACAAATGGCGCTTTAATCAAGTTTAAGTGGAGCAGCTGTTTCCAAAAGGGTGACAGCAGATCCTTTACTTACATGAGGTTCTGAACGCAGGCTTTCACAAGATTGTTTTCCACATCTGCCTCTGCAGCAATCTTTGCAATATGATTGAAACCATCAATGTAGGGAAGAACCTAAAATCAGAACAGACTAATATGATGTCAGTATATGACTTGTTACAACTAATGACTTGACCAATTAATTTCAGCAATTAATAGTTAATATGCATCATCTAAATTACCCCTTTTTAAAGTTCATAACATATAATTTGGTATAATATACTGTTGATATTTATTACTATTACATTATAAGCAGTGTCTAATAATAACTTTTGTTTTTATCTAAAAATTTCCAACTCTAAATATGAATTCTTACATTGTCTGAGATAATACTTTGCTGCTGGCATGTTGTCTGTCACACTATGCCATGGGATCACCTTGCTACAGGTCATTAGAAAATATTTCTGCAGTGAGAAGCATAATTTTAAGTCTGGTTTAAAACTGTCAGAAGAAATTACCAGCCTCTTACCTTTTTCAGTTCAGTCCAATATACGAGGGGCAGTCAAAAAGTTCCCGGAATTGTGGTATAGCACTGTAATGGTAGGACATATGGCAACGCTTACCTAATCACCTTCAAAATAGGACCCTTGCGCACACACACACTTGCTCCATCGATTTGATGTCCTCAATGTCCTTGAGGCCCATTTTCAGAATAGGGAACAGCCAGAAGTCACTCGGAGCGAGATCTGGAGAGTATGGTGGTTGGGTGATGTCAGGAATGCTTTTCTCGGCGAGGAATTGCTGCACAA
>NW_019060673.1:196651-223863 GCF_000696155.1 Zootermopsis nevadensis | reverse complement strand
TCCTACCATTACAGTGCTATACCACAATTCCGGGAACTTTTTGACTGCCCTACGTATGAATGGTTAATTAATTTGATTATTTTGAAATATGTACCACATTTTCAGAAAGTTCTGTAGTTAAAATAGAGAGTTGATTATGAAAGAATGATCTCATTTCAGAGTTACACTGATTAGTTAATAAATTCATATTCAAGATGGGAAAATTACTTTCTATTTGGAAATTAATGGAAAATACAGTGTGTTAATATTAAACTGCATACAATAAAGCTGACTGTATATTAGCTTTGTGAGTAAAATTTAAAAATTGCAACATGATTTCCGCACTTGTTGATTAGCTATGTAGCACTGAATGTATTTGGAAATGTAAACATACTTTTCCACTATTATTCATATTATACGACAGGTTTTCAATTCTATGAAGATTAATTAGAAAAAGTCAAGACTTCCTGCCATCTTAATATTATTACCTGATAAGTAGTGAGATCCCACTGCTCTGAACGAAACTTGTGCTGCTCCTCAATGAATATTGGCACCTGATGATCATGCACAGGACTCGGTTCCTTTGAAATTTTTACCACTTTCAGATGCATTGTTGTCGTTCCCTCTGTCACATGACCACCATTCATGAAAATTAGGTATCTCAAAACATGAACTATGTTCCTCTTCTCCCTTTCTGACGTTAGTTCACACCCTTATGCACTATTTCTAAAGCCATTATTTACATTACCTTTCTGTCTAAAGTCTCCTCATATCATCTCTTTGACATTCTCTAACCAAAATTTTAAATTCATTTCTCAGTTCCCCATGCATGCTGTATGGTCATCTCTCCTTTCTTGACTTTATCACCCTAACCAATATCACATAAAGTAGCTCCTCGATATGTAATTTTCTCCACTCATTTATTATTTTATCTCTTGTGGGTCTAAATATCTTCCTCAATCCTTGAGAAAAAGCAGTAAATAAATGATAATGATGGCAAGGTGTAACTTTATGTTACAGACCTGTGAGAGTGCACATTCTGTATGTGTTGAGGTCTTCCATCACTTGCTTAAGCATAGCTGACAGTGGAACATTCTCATTCTGTGGGTTAGAAAGGAAACGTTTCTCCAACTCCATTGTAATCTAGTAAGAAAGAGGAATCAATACAAAATAAACAGATAGAGCAAATTACCAGGAATAAAAAGAGATAGAAGGTATATTCCACATATATTTTAAAAATGTATTTTAGTAACTCTGCATATGGTATCTCATTGGCCTATGCACATTACAAATAGAATCTAATGCTGCAAACATTCGTATTACTACTAGTATCACACAGCATTGTTATTAATTATATTTCCTTGTATTTCATTAAATATACTGAATATTTTTACTTGTGGTATGTTCAACAATACTGTCAGCAACTTGGACTTGCATAAGATGATTGGTGAAAAATGAGTTTGAAAGAAAATGGAGGGAATTATCTGTGCCATAGTGTAAGGTATTATTTTGGCATTTGTCTGGAGAACTGAGGAAAACCTTAACAAACAGAACAGCCGGCCTCTGGGCTAAGAACAACACAGTGAAAAATCTTTTAGAGTACATGTTAATGAGATCTGTTTTATACAAATACTAACATTTGTACAATGAATTGTTTGGAGAAAAATTATTAAGTTAAATTTGAGCTTAGTGTAAAAAGGGCTTGTAGAGGACTTATTTAACCAGCAATTCTTAGCAATGTCCATCACAACATTTCTATGATTAATAAGGTCTCAAAACTGGCCCCTTCCTGGTAGGTCTGGGCCTAGCAACTGCATATACCTGAAAATAGTTGAAATAAATTTTGTGGTTGCTCACAATCACACTGATATGGTGCAGTTCTCAAAATATTTTTTTAAAAAACTATTCCCCCCACAATTCCACAAGATTTTCAAATTATGGGAAAATATTAATTCTGACCATTATTTAATTCATAATTGTCAGAGCAGTTTTTTGTTATTCTAGAAGGATGATGTTTGTGTGATTCTTAACTAATTTTGTTGCTATGTGGGATAAGAAATGTTGACATTCCCTCTAGGTGAGCTAAAGCTGGCAGTTATATGAGCTGTTGTCCATCCTTGTTACATGGATTTTTCTCCTTTAGCAGATCGTTATGCATTATACTCCAAAAAAAATTACATTAAAGTTTCATGTTTTAGTTTAGTTACAAAATATGTAATGAGCTATGATAATTAAAAAAGTTACACCAAATGTCACATGATGTAACTGACTAAACTTTAAGTTAATCAAGAAACAAAATATTGCATATGCAAAAGAATGTCCTTACAATTACATAATGGACCTGAGTATATCCTCACCAAGTGGTCGGAGAGTTTCTTGACCACTGGTTCATACTGGACACTTCGAGCCCATGCATCACAAACGAAGCACAGGTTAAAGTAGAATGCATTCCTAGCATATTTTTTGTTGTCTATTCGAATAGGAAAACCAAGAATTTTAGATCCAAGCAGAGTCCTAAAAAATAATACATGATGATTACAACATATCTTCTAATTTATTGAAGTGGGATGTGAAGCCTTCCGAGAATAGTTACTGAACAAGATGATGTAATAAGTATTCTAAACCAATGTTCTAGATGTAACAATCAAATCTTGGATGTGCTACTGGCCATCCGAAGTTTTCTTCAGTCTCTACATGACAACACTGAGAGAGCCTTGAAACAGGCTGTGATGACTTTCCAAATCCTTACCTACTCACACAATTTAATGATTTTTAACTCAACTGAAACACAATCATACCTTCAGTATGTATACTGTTTTGCCAACATATACAGATGTCAATTTGACGTACAACTTCTATCTTCATACTAAAAGCAATATCATCTGCCTAAGGTTCAAACAATACCCCTTTCATTCTGCTATACTTACACTGTCAGTATACTTCTCTGGAGTTGAGCCTTGGGAATGATATACACACTCACTGCATCAAATACTTCTTTTGATATGTAGTTATCAGGAACCTAAAAGTATAAAAGTTCTATTATAAGTTTACATGTTTTGGAGCCTGAAAGAATCAGGTTCTCTAACACAGTGACCCCTGGGTAGGATGATTAATTGTAATGGGTCAGCCCAAGTCCATCAACGTAAGTTACCATTAACATCCAGGGCATATCTTAAGAGGACATTTTATACGCTTCATCCTCGATGTGCTAACAACAAAAAATTGGTCAATTATCGATGGTTCATACACATCCGGACGATCACAAACAAGTGCTCTGCAAACGAATCCACTTACTTGACACGTTATTTTTGGGCCCGCTGTGGGATGAAATTCACATAAAAATATGCATCTTAATGGGCCTTCCAGGTCACATCCTTCAAAATACTCTCCTTCTTCAACCATATTTACTGCGCCAACAAACCACGCACAAAACCCATAATCTAACACACGTGACACAATCATGTTTTTCCAGCTTTGAATTGTACGACCCTGTGACCTGCGCTACAATCTATCAAAACTGTGTACGAAACATTGCTGTCTAGAATGTTTGTTTATGAAAAGAAATTTTGTCTTCTAACAATTTCAACCATGTCATTGACACTAAATATAACATTGATTATGAAGTGACATTTACATCCAAAAGCTTGGATATCTGAAACATTCGACTATATTAAGTACGTGCAGATTTTCATACCAGCAGCCTGCTTCCATATTAGCACAAATTATACCAACCTACCCAAACATAGTAGTGTGCTGGGGTTTTCTGTGTCTTTCTAGGCTAGTAAAAAAGTACTGTATGAGTTATATTTTTAGGTTATGAGTGAAATTAAATTCTTTCAGTTGTAAGTAACGTTAGTCAGTTATATTATGTCTTCCATGACCTTCGGTCAGAAAACTTTTACACCAACTCCACCTGACAAAGGTAGCTTTCCTCTAGATCACGAGGGGCAGTGCAGAAAGGAAATGGTGAAGTACATGGTATGTTTAAGAACAAATACCAACAATAACTCTGCATGTCGCGAAGAAGCAAAAGCATATTTGGACTGTAGGATGAATAACCAGTTGATGGCTAAAGAAGAATGGTCTAAACTTGGATTTGGTGATTTGGAAACCAAAGTAAAATCAGAAAAATAGTTCAGTAGTAGTGATAAATTCACTAAGAAGTGCACTTTTACAAAAACTATGGAGAGTTCTAGTAGTGATAATTTTAAACATGTTCTTGTGGGCTGTACAGGCAGTGTTGCAACCATTAAGTTGCCTGATCTTTTGAAAACCATAATTCAACAATCAAAAGGTTCTGTGCCATGGAATATACAGTTGCGAGTTGTTGTGACCGAGCATGCAAGGCACTTTTATGCTCCAGAAGACATACCCATCAATGTGCCAGTTTATTATGATCTTGATGAGTGGAAAACTTGGTCAAAAAGGGGTGATCCAGTCCTTCACATTGAATTGGCTAAATGGGCTGATGTTTTCATCATTTCACCACTTGATGCAAATACTTTGGCAAAATTAGCCCAGGTATGAACAAACTATTATAAGTTTATAATATTATTGGTACTTTTAACACTTGTTAGACAACAAAGTAAGCCTCTTGACATAAGTAACAACAAACTTATGTTATTTCTGCACTTTTAGTAGAAATTTTCATTTATCTGTTTTACCAAAAACAAATTTTAGGGTTGCAAATCCACTGCACATTATCATAAAAAGGTCTTGTTTACTGTTACTGCACATTATCATAAAAAGGTCTTGTCTACTGTTAACAAACTCCCACTATGGACAATCAGTTGACCTTTCCATATTTCTCATTGGACTTGTATAGCATATGTAATGATCTACCATGAATTGTCACTTTATCGAGAACTCTTCTGTAATCTAGGGTCTATGTGACAACTTGCTGACCTGTGTTGCACGAGCATGGGACCTGAAGAAACCATTGTTATTCTGTCCAGCAATGAATACTCATATGTGGGAGCACCCAGCCACTGCCACTCACATTGCTACACTGAAGAATTGGGGCTATACAGAAGTTCCATGCATTGCCAAAACTCTCATCTGTGGAGACACAGGGCTTGGTGCTATGGCTGAAGTACCCAAAATTGTTAGTAAAGTGTATGAAGCCCTTGGAATCCACAGCTGTTGATGTTATTCTTCTTGCCCAGTTGGTTGTGATTTTTGCATAGTGTATTCCCCTTTCAGAAGACTTTTCAATAAGTTTACTTGTGTTCAACTTAGCAGTTATTTTGTTGAATTCCAGACACAAAAATTTAAATCTGATATTAATTACTAGTATCCAACCCCTTCTAACAATTTTATCAAAAGATATTAAAATTTTTAAAGAAACTTAAATTCTGTCAATTGGTTTTTCAATATGCTTTAGGAAAGAATGGAATTCACATCTTATGCATATGATAGTTTGATATATTTTGCAATAAATGGTGGGTATATATATGCTTTGACACTGTTAACTATATGAATAAAGTTGTTATTCTATTGAATTGCACTATTCTAATGAACATATTTGACATTAACATGTAAATAGAACATGGTTGATTAGAAATAAATATTGCAAATGGGCAAAGCAGGGTGTGTATTTGTTGGTTGCACTTCAGACCTAATGCCTCACTGGTGTTTACAATGCTGCATGACAAATAAAAAAGGGGCAACTGTCTGGAGGTTGGGCATTTGAAAGTCTTTTTTTTTATTTAGCTTTAGCATATTGGTTTCATAAGCAGGATTTGGTGGGGGGAAGCACAACTGTCTGGAGGTTGGGCATTTGAAAGTCGTTTTTGTATTTAGCTTTAGTATATTGGTTTCATGAGCAGGATTTGGTGGGGGGGGAAGCACAGAGCAGAAAAGTGATCATTCACTTCCCACATACATACATCAGTTTTAACATGTATTTTCATATACTTCAATTCATGAAGCTGACATACCTAATTTGAACAGAATTTACTACTGTGTAAATTTATGGCAGGAAATGCAAATTTGAAGCAATGTGTAACATTCCATACTCAATATTTGCTGCACAAATATTCAGATCCCAAATAAAAATAAAAGTATGTTCACATTTTGGACTTGTGATGGATATAGGAAAAGGATATTCATACAATATGGAAGAAACTGAACAATGAACATCACTTATTTTCCTATGGGGAAGTTTTATTTAAATTTTGTAATATTTTCCTAATGTTTAAACCAAAATGTAATAAAAACAAATGTTAAATACAATTAGTAAAATAATAGTACTTACAATAATTCATAATAAATATCACAGTGATTACAAACTGAAATCCTATATTTAATTCATTACCTGTTACACACAGCCAAATACAATTTACAAGCATACCTTACTTTATAATCCTTTATGAAAATTTCATGAGATTCAAAGTTCTCAAAGCATAAGAGTATGAAGACGGCTGTCTTCTTGTGAAAACTGAAAATTCAACAGTTCAGATTACCGAGATGGTGGTTTACTGTATGAAACAAAATACTCTTTACATACTGTCATCCACTTTTGAATATGGAAGCAAAATTTAACAGTGGCTTAACTTCATGATATCTGTGCATATGTATGGCAATTCAGAAAAGGCTATTGTATTAGGTCATATTACTGACATCTTAAAATATGTTAGTTTAAACATGAATTCACACTTATAGCAATGCATGGTTGTGAAATATTAAAATAGTGGGAGAAATGAATATTGATGAAATCGTGTGACAATCAAAAACAAAATACCCTTCATTCACAGCAGGTAATAGACATTCAAAATATGCAGCTATGTTGCATGATCACTGGAATTATTTGCATACTAAAAAATATGCTAGAATACTTCCAAGTGTACACTTATTGCAGAATGACATGCTCTGCCTTCTGCCTGGAACTGTACATAGCCCATGTGCAAAATGACGACCATAAGTGCTTCAGTTATAAATACTGGTGCAGATCAAAAACAAGAAAATATTCTTCTTAATTTGGGGCAGGACAGAGCTATTCAAATAAAAAGAAGACTTTTACAAACTCATCTCAGATTAATCAAGTGTTTAATGCAATATGCAAAAGACCTGTCAGAATGCTGCCATAAATATAATTTGAAAATGGAGTACAACCCCTTGAACATCTTTCAGGATACAAAAATAAGATGGATACTACAAAACTAGTCTAATGCCCTTCAGATAAATTACAGATTTCATGAATACTATGATGTCAAAAGGTAGTGTATTTAATCATGCCTAGTTACATCAACTTTTCAGATGCTTCACATACTTTTATGGAATTCAAAATCAGATTTTTCCCATTTTACATTTATGAATGGACAACATATATGCACCAATCTAGAACTGCCTTTACAGTACCATATTTCATCACATTCAAAACACTACAGGAGCACTTAGCACCTAGGATAGATATACAAAGCAACAATGCTGTTACCGCAGAACTACTTTCTGGTTGCCGGAAGAGTTTTATTTGCTCAGTCTCTAGGTTTTACCTACAAGTTTTGGCATAAAATACAATAACTCAGTTCACAAACATTCTTTTAATGTATAATACAGTCAACAGAACTGAATAACAGTATTCCTTAACTGCACTGCCCACTAGATTATAGAAGCATTACACAGACACATTTGAATAAAAACAGTAGTACAGTAAAAATAAATATTGGTGACCTATTTTTAATTCTGAAGCAACAAAGACAATCATTCAACTTGCACCAAACCACATTGCAGCAATACACACTGCAGCGTGAATTCTTTTTGTTTAAATACAACTTGCAATTTGGCAGATTTTGTTCGCATTTTCAGTGTCAATTATGCAACATATATATTACCTGAGAATACCACCTTGTAAAAGTAAGCCTTTGTTTACAGACTGTCCTCCTAGGTGCCACAATGCTCAAAATATAATTTCTCATAAATGGTTTTACCTTTGTTCTTATGTCCAAACATCAGTTTTCTATCTTACAAGATAGCACAACAATCAGCTTCCCTGTATTCATGCCCACTAGTGTTATGAACCACGCAAAAAAAAAAACTGCCTTCATACCATGCACTGATCATGAAAAATAAAAATAAAAAATGCTATGAATAATTTTGACTTAAATTCCCTATTATATACATTTTGAATGACTTTGGCACCAACGTTAATAATCATGATCACAATTTTCATATATCCTGTATGCTTTTTTTCTGACAAGATTCTCTTGCAACTGCATGTGTACAAGTAATGTAATATGAGTGACATTATAAATAAACATCATTTTTAAAACAAGACCACATATTCAAAGTCTGTGGAGATTAAAACCAGTTATTTGCTTAATCACCATTAACAGAGGAAAATTAAATCTCCTAGTAGATGGCAGTGTGAAGTGTTGGCATTCCCAGTGACATAAGGAACAAAATTCCATGTTAAAAACACCTTATATTGCTTACATCAATAAAATATACTTAAAATGACATAAAATAAATACATATTAGGAGCCTAACATCCTTCACTTGGGTGCAAGTAAATTTCAGCATTAAAAACTCCAAATGACAGCATCCCACATTTGTAGACAACTGCTTACCGAATAGTCCCTTCAGCCATGAACAAAGCCAGCAATTTCATATCCTGGTATACAAATGGAACATCACAAATTAAAACACTTCTGGTACTCACTGCACACCACTCAATATAATCGCTCAATGCGTAACGGCCTAATAGCTGGGTCAAACAGTGTAGTTGATGTGACAGTGGCTTTTAAATTTATGCTTGTTCTGAGAAATTTGGAACTTTTATATTACTGTGACCAATCATACTCGACTTACAAAAGTGAAAGAAAGGCAACATCCTTGTGCCTAGCATGTCATGAAAGTTGCGCACAAAAGTGGAGGTAAGTTCCATACACTTCTTAACCTTATCACTAGATGCAGGTGAACAGTTTCATGCTTCAGCTGTTTTGCCTTAGGGAAACAGCCCTATTACCCACAAAACAGAAAGCCAACTAGCAAAAAAATAGTTTGAGAATCCAGCCTATAGCTAATCTCTTTACTAGCAACTACCCCAACATATTTCTGAGAACTGTTCATAAATTTCCAAGCAAATTTTTAACCATTTGTATTAAAGTAAGTTCATAAGATTTCTGTTGCATGAAACTGTCCCCCTATACAAATGACTTTCATACTGAATATAGTCCCTACACACAAAAACAGCTGTCATACTGCTCAAGAATAAAACCACATATTACAGGAACTCTAAAATAATGCCAGATGACTTTACCAATAAGGTGCTAAATGTTCAGACAATTTCACACTTGGTTCCCTCCACTTACTTTGATCTGTTCACTCAAAATGAAGACCGATTTATCAAACTGTGCCTCGTTTTCATATTAATCCAAGCCGTTTCAGCATTTGTATGTTTTCCCTGTGCTATTTCGTCAACTGTTCAACTTTACGCACTGTGCAGTCCTGTCACTTTATGTTGACCTTTCAACTGAATGAGACCACATGATAGGAAGTGAGAACAAGCAATGCAATGAGCTTAGAAACTGATAGCTGGAGAGGCTATGACAATGCAGCTCAGATCCTGAGAAATCTTAGCCCTTTTTGGAATGTTGGTACAGGGTAACAATGAGACCTCATGACCAGTTTCTCAAACAACCTAGGTTAATAATTTAAATGAACAACGGATCACAGGCAAGTCTTACTTTTGAAAATTCAAGTCACTGCCCTGTGCATCTGATGGTTATACACAACTTCCATTTTGACAAAACTGAAAACATGATTCACATTTAAAGTAGCCATTGGTCATCCACATGTAGCCATTTACATGCCAACATAAGGGGTTAGCCATAAACATTTCTGTCAATGTGGGAATTACAGACAGCTAGACTAGCCACTGTCATTCATATGACAGTGAAAAATCTGACCTTGTACTTTAAACACAATCTGCATACAATAACCACAATATTCTCGAATAATGAAATTCCAAACTCCCTGCAATCAACCTCCCAAACACATCAAGAAAGTGACCCACATCACCTGAAAAGCGTATGTCAGAAGAGACTTGTCCAAACTCAGTCACCCATCATGAACAAGATGACTATAACTCAAAAACACATTCCATAATAGAATCCCAAATCCTACCTTCGACTCAGTACTATTCAGAAGCTACTTGTATTTTCCAGTGGTTTGGTAGATTATAAAATCAAACTCATTCGCATGTAGATGGCACCGTCAGTTTGGCTTATAATGACATGTCTACTGGTGTCCATGTATTGGCATACTCCATGGTGCACAATGACTTGCCACAAGCCTGAATAGCCATCACAGCAGTAAGGTGAATGGCAAAAACTGGATCAGGCAGGGCAGGACTCCCATCAAAGGTTGACATTTTTCTCTTCACAACCTTGCAGACTGCATGAGGGCTAACCCAGCCTTTTATCCAACAAGGACCAGGAGTTTGATCCTTGGCATCGGTGTTAATCTGTCCTCCACCTAGCATCGAGGTCTAGAGTGCATGAAGTTAAACCACAATGTCCCTTACAAGATTTAATGGTGAGAACTTAGGCAGAAGGGTTTCCTAAATATGGAGGGTCTTTTAGTGATGCTGACTTACTCTGACACAGCAAGTGCCTGAATTTTCCTTCTTTACAATTAACAATTTGTAATTTTACAGCCTGCAATACACAAAATTACATACATGGGTGTGAGGGATATATTACACCATCTTCAAAATAACTATAATTACAACCCCATGCAGTAAGCAGTAAACACACATTGGCAATGTTTCCAAAATGTGTATGTCTTACATTTAACCAAAGGTATTATGTACACTGATCATGCAGTCTTCATATTATTAACTCAAGTTATGATTAAAGACTCTGCATAAGAAATTATGTTAACATCCTCAAAATCAGAGAAGGCAGAATTATGAAAAATGTAAATTCAATGAGGTTCTGTTTTCCGACTGGTTTAAAATAAAAATGAGAAAATGCTGTCCTTTGTGGATACAAAATGACATTTTGCCTGGCTGGCTTTGTCTTCCTCTTCAGGTAAAATGAGAGGATACCTATTAGATGTAGTAAAATAAACATGGTTCACTGTCTGTGAAGCAGCAGGTAATTTATAAAAAGTGTAAATTATACCATACTAACATCATCATTAAAAGTAATATTCAATGCACTTAAAATAAAGACTGGTGTACGCATATCCAACAGTGTAAATTATACCACAGAGAAATATCATCCTTTAAATAATATTCAATACCCTTAAAACAGACTGATGTATCTGACAGTGCATATTATTATATTATGGTGGTGTCATCCTGTAATTAATATTCAATACTTTTAAAACAAAGACCAGTGTTTATGAAATAAGTATCCATCCTGATATGAAAAATTCAAAATCGCGAGGAACAAGAATACAACCATTCAAATGTATCACAGAAATATAAGAATTCCAAATTTGGAAACAGAAGTTCACAACATTCTGATACTATTAAAAATGATAACTTGGTGTGATCACATAGTGTAGTAGTAACACAGTCAGTAATGTATTTACACAAACAGAGATTGTGTTAGACTGTGATGGTAGTGGTTGAATATCCAATTCTTTAGGAGGAAGTAGGTGGCTTGGTTCTGTCGGCCTTTCCATTTCACGTGGACATCCCATCCAAACAGGTGCCGAAAGTGTTTGTTGTTCATTCTCCACTCGCATCCGTCCATCATTAAATTTCCAAAAGCCCTTTCCTTTGAAAAAATATGTCCTCCCTAAAAGAAGATGATTACGTGAAAGAAAGTAACATTAGCAACTGTCCTCAAAAATATACAATACTTGATTTTGCTTTCACCAAATTCTGTGTAATATACGATCAAGATTTGCAGATTCAATCCTGCAACATTATAATAAATTTCCCTATAGATATAGATCTGCAGTGAAACAAATTACCGATTTCAGCTTTCAACCAGTGAGATTCTGCAAACATTGTGACCAAAATTTTGTAGGCACTTATTTCTAACACCAATCCCACTTCATCAACATTTTGTAGAAGGTATAAATTATCAATTCCCTCATCAAATAATCTATCACATTAATTAGTGTGAATTATTAATACTTACCATCTTTCCATTGAAAAACAGTGTCAATGTTATACCCAACACCACTCCACATGGACATGTCTCGTGGATAATCCAATTCCACCTTCCCAATGTCTTCATCAAACCTAGGTGCAACATTAAATGTATCACAGATAAGTAAATCTAGCTGTGAATTCGTAAGTTTTTGCAGTATTTTTGCAAGAACATCATACAAACAAGCCACCTAGTTATTCCATGGGTACTAAAAAAAACCTTACATGTGGGATACTGGGAACTGCGGATCCCAACTTTTCATTGGCTTGATCTAGATAGAGACATTCGGTAGGACTCTTATATACGAGGGATCAGCCCGTCGCAAATTCACATAATTCTAGTTTCATTAATAATACTTCTCTCTGTAAATGAGGCATAAGTGTTGTTTCATCGTAACAGTACAGAGGAAACTTTCAACATCAGACATCCACACACTTCGTAAGAAAAACCAATCATAAAAATTTACTTCAGTATTAAAAAAAATCAAAACACATAAGGACCAACTATTAGAATACCCATTCCACCTCTGGTTTCTACAAAAACTTTGGGGAAAATATTTGAGCAACAGACCACTTGTAGGAAGCCCTGCTTTAAAATATCACTAAAACCTGGAACGTCAGAACAAGATATTCCATCCACTATCCAGACATAAACGTAAACTTTAACTGACGCAACCATGCTACAGAAATATTACCATGCTATAAATATGCAATAATTAATATTTCTTACTTCCAATACATGGTTCCACTGAAGAAGTATGTTTTCCCATTATGTCCCCACACCATGGCACCATCAATTTTCTCCAGTGACTCTGGCAGACCAAGGTTAGTGAGGGGCTTTGGAAATCCTTCTCCAAGTTCATTACCATTGTAGAGGTAATACTGCTTGCCTGAAACCAAGCAGTGAAGTTGTGATTCCAGATTTTGGATTGGTTAAACTTAGATTTCATCAGCCAGAAAATTCAACACTTGACCATACCCACTAATAAATACAAAAGTGTGCGCTTCCCAATGATTAAGTAATGCAATTACCTGTACAATGTAACTCAAAATACCTGGCCGATTTATTGACCGAGATTTCTCAACTCTACAGACTGAAATGTGATGTCACTAAATACTTTATAATCAAACAGACTTCATGCAGCTGTGAACTTGATTAGCTGACAAGTCTTAATGAAAGTCTGTACCACGATCACAAAAGCAAACCATTGACCCTAAACCTCTTTTGTTTTTGGTCCATTTATACAAGTTTCTACTACATCTACAATTATATTGTGCCTAATACGTTAAAATTAGATGCCACTAGCGTGTCTCATTTATTCCTTTTTGTTAAGAAATAAATAAAGGAAGTCACTAGGCACTAGCGTGTCTCATTTATTCCTTTTTTTAAGAATAGAAATAAATAAAGGAAGTCACTAGAAGAGTAATAATCAACTAATCAGTATGCATTCCATAAATTTACCAATGAAAAATACAATCTTCTTGTCTCCTCTCTCATAAACCGCATCTATGTGCGTGTAATTCTTTGGCAAGTCATTCCACATTCTGTGCGTCTCTGCTGGGTATCCTGCATATAAGCCACTGTCCCCAATCCTCCAGATGTACTGAAAAGCAATAATTACACAGAAATTAAATTTATTTAATAAAAAGACAGGAGCCAATGGCTAATCTGTGCAACAAATGAAAGATATAAAGGATTAGTACAAATGTAAGGGATGTTTTGACCCACTGTCTCAGGCAACAGGAAAGTACAATTAAAAGACAAACCAAACACTCACTTACCCTTCCTTTGAAGATAAACACCTCCCTCCTAATAACAGAGATGGCATCGTAACTTGTATCGCAGGTGTCAGGTTTGCCTGCCTTCCCGTGTGGTTTCTTTGTTGGCTTCTCAGGAGGAACAGGGTCAGACCTTGTAGGTGGCAGTCTTGGTGTTAGAGGTGGCTGTCTAGGTGGTTCTCTAGGTGTTTGAGGTGGCTGTCTAGGTGGTTGTGTGGGCAACTCTGGTGGTGGTCTAGGATATGGTGGATGAGTAGGATAATTTATTGGTGGATGTGGACTGTAATTAGGAATTATTTCCCACACTCTCCGATCATCTTTAGGGCCTGCAATCAAAGCAAGCAACTTACATTTACGAAAAGAACGAGCCATCACATTCGATGTATGTTTCAGGTCAAGGTTTTTAATAAAAAATTAAATGTGTCATGCTATGCTATGCTATGCTATGCAGCGTGTCATTTTCTTCATGTGAGGGGGAGGGGGGAGTCCTCATGGGTAAGCATCATCTGATTGGGGGTCAGACCTGAAGACTGAGAAGTGTCCCACAGTATTCTGACATACTCCCCACGACATCATGATGGTAATTGAAATTCTCCTGCAATCTTCAGTTAGCCTACGCAGAATACGAATTCCTGACCTTCGACTAATTCAAACCGTCCTAAGCATCAACTTGTTATGCAATGTACTGTCCACATTTGGAAAATAATTCACAGATTAAAGACTGAGGTTAAACCAACCAGGGGTCCAACAGAATGAAGATGCCCTCTTCCATGTCACCTGAAGACTAAACAGAACCAATTTTGGAAATGAAATGCCTGGTCTTAATTAAAGAACACAGCGATGGATGAAGTCATATCAGATAATTAAACACAATTCACAGCCTGACAATATCATGAAATGTCATTCAGAAGAGGAAAACTAGCTATAACCAATGTCAAAATGGTCATCAAAAGTGAAGATGGATGTGTTTCGGCATGTCAGTACTCTTGATTAAACAAAACAACTCACCATACAGTTGCTGAATACCGTGACGATCATCATCTGGCAGTTGGAAGTTTGGTTTGAGACCTTGGTACCACGGAAACATAAGAGCCCCAGCCACAGATGAATGGGACAAACCCAAGGAGTGACCGAACTCATGTGCCGCTACTGCAAACAAACTCGTGCCTGTAAACGTGAGAATGCCGAATTACCAGTCAAACCTGCAATATTTAATTTAAACAGATGTTCCATGCACATGTTGGAGAAGTTACTTTTATGTAATATGAGGGCAGATAACTGAACTCAGACAAGAGCATCCTTACCAAAGAAAATATTCAGTATTCAATAATTACTATGCTTTTAAGATTGGTCCTGGAAACCTACTTATAACACATCTTTTGCTTTGCATCATCTTGTATGAAGGATTAAACACAGTTAAACCAAAAGCCTTGTGATGTTCTGTTTGTAGTAAACTGTACTTCCAAAATATACAGTACAGATCAGTTCCATTTTAAGTGAATATCAAAAACTGTTCAGTTTAGTACCATGGTTTCATTTTAAATGGATCAGTGGTTCAGGTAAGACAGACTTCCACAATGTTCAATATCGATCAGTTCCTCATGCATGGTCGACTTCTGAACCGTACAATAAGGACGAGACTTCCATAAAAAAATGGACCAGGTTTTAAACATAACCTGGACTCTTCAAACCATTCTGTATGGATTATGGTGCAATGTAAAGCAGAACGTCGAATTACGTAGATCGAAACTCAACTTTCTATCTGCTCTATAGTAAAGATCGGAGTTATGTGAGCAGTCATCAACAAAAGTAGAAATTGATTTGGCAAGTGTCAATAATAGCAGATGACATTTCAGTTGACACAAATGCAATTCAGTCCACAATAAATCCAATATTCCTTGCATGCTAATCGATAAAACATCCTTTCAACTGCGTTACAACAAACAGTAACAACACATTACCCTGGTGGTGATCCCCCTCTAACAGAAGCCACGTTTCATCTTCATCAAAATGGGCATCACCTCCCCGACCACCACCAGGAAAGAAAGCATGTGCTAGAATCTGCCCCGGCCCATCAAATGGATAGCCATCTCCATGGTAGCCCCTGGAACAAGGGATGAAAGAATAAATAAAATATTATCACCAACTTCAGCAGATGAAATAGAATCATTGAATACATCAGAGATTATACACAGGAAACAAATAAGATTTGTCTAATGTTGTTAGGGTCTCCCTAGCCAGATTGGTTGAGGGGGAGAGGTCAGATTAAGACAGGTACCTTGGTCCTCCAGGTTGGGGGTTGGTCGCAAGGCTATCAACCTTGCACCGTAAAAAGGAAGATGTTTCGAAACCTCGATCAAAGCCTCGGACATACGGACCTAACAGAGGACCAAATGGAAGAGGAGAATTGAGGAGGCCATGGACTGAACACGGACCGGAGAGCCATAGAAGAAGAAGAAGAATGTTGATCTTCCGGGTTTTAATGCTTTGTAGGCTTGTAGAGAATCTCCCAACAACCTATCCATGTATCCATGAATGCTGAATGACATGAAAACTTTGACTGCTTTTAGGAAATCCAATGAGGAGGTGGTAAATTGCAACTCAGATAATCTTCCACATAATAAAATTCTCGTACCAGCTGAAAAGGGAAGTTACATTGGCAACCCCTGAAAGTACAAAACACAAAAAAAACCTTACTTTTCAAAAAATACTAAAATGTCTGCCCGATCATCGTTGACTTCACGGAAGGAAAGTTTGGAATTCTGTGCCCAGACATCCAGCGCCCGGTACAGTTCAGCCCGTACCACTCCAGGATCGAGCCCACGTGGATTCATGGTCCGAAGGCTGAAACAAAAGACAGAAAAAAACAGGTCATAACACATTCCAAATCTTGCTTCAAAGATTCCTAAACAAATTACAGCATATATTAAAAGATCATCTTCCAGTTTCCTCAATCCACAAAGCTCTCAGAACAGGCAAAATTATCCATTCAAAATATGCACAGTCCTTGCTGAATAGTTTCATACTGAGAATCAAAAATCAAGAATAAATTTAAAGAAACAAAGAAGAAAGTTAATTCCAAGTTACCAGACAGTTTGTAAGGCACATTTACACAACTAAACAAGATCTCCACTAGGGATCAGAGGGATGTGGGAAAATAAACAAATGTGTACTGCCCCTATTTCATAACTTCCTGCGTTCGTTTACATTTCCTTCCTCAAGAGATTCTACAAAAACAAACAGCGACAATACCTGGTTACTAAGAGAGCGCCATAAAGGTATTACATATTAATCCAGAGGCAAGGCTGCAGCACAATGCATCTGACTTACATCAAAAATGCAAAGCAAACAAAGAGGATTACTTTCTTGCTTACTTCCTTTGTTATTAGCTATTTTTCTCTCCATTGCACTCGAGTGTTTCTTTCTTACCCTGAAACACTTTCACGCATTCTTCCTTTCCCGTTATTATCTTCTCACTAAACTTTCTTTCTCATTTACTCCATCTATCCTTGTTTGCTTGAAATTCTTCTCATATCTGTCTTACCATCCTAAATAAGATGACCTCAATCTGAACTGCAACCCCCACACAATATTGGATTACGTCACAAACTTGAAGCAATTTGATGAGCACATGAGCAGACTATTAACCAAAAAGAGAATACCTTAAGCATAATTACGATGAACACAAGCGTCATGTTTCCTATAACTCTATAACCAACCAGTTTACTGATGGTTGCATGCTGACTTTGACCCAAGAAGTCGAGAACGGTCTTACGGCTTACAATCATGGAATTGAAAAGAAAATGACCTTTGGTCAGACTTCCCCTGCAACATACTAATCCATAATCAACCCTGATATGAATCAATGGCCGTGGGAACAGTGAAGATGGCGCAACGTTAGGTCAACTACCCTGAGCAGATTAAAAGAATAAGCAACTGTTCAAAGGTTACGACCAAATATAAAATGGCCACAACTGCGAGATTCACTTCGTTCTTGACGAGAACTGAAAGACCGCTGTAAGCACACATAAAGTAGAACAAAATCCTCACTTCGAAACAAACATTTATTTGTATGTCGAAACGAAATGACACAGAGACTCAAATTGAGGTTAAGTAAACCAGGCTTTAATCCAGTGCACTACAAATTTCTCACATTTAATATAAAATATGCAGCTCAGTAAAGTTAACTTTCCCATCTCTTCGTCACAACGACGAAAAGATTCTTCTGAAAAATTAACATTCATTAATTTTTCATATTGTGCTGTAATGCGTCATCGGAGATCGGTTACGGTTGAATTAGGTTACATGATAATCTTACATACTAATTCTTTCCTTCAGAAAATTCTAGTTTGGACCGGAGTGTACCGAGGACACACAGAAGGGTGAGTTTCAGGTTCATCATAAGCAGGCAACACAAATACAGAAGGGATCTGGAAACACCATGGTGTCGCTCGACTTACAAACAAACCTTCATTCACATAGAGGGGAGTCTTCGACCAGCAGTGTTTATCACTTCCCTGTATGTGTTTCAGGTCCACAGAAAATGTTGGGTGTGATGCAACAAAGAGAAGGGGCCAAGAATGTAACGCCAGAGTGTTATACACACTGAAAAGATCGACATAGGTTTTAAAAACTTTAGTCTGAATCTTCCTGGCGTCCAAAAATAATGCTGGTATCCAGATAATGCAGCAGACCAATGCTGACTTCTGGAAATTGAAATGAATACGCACTTAGAAGTCATTCTCACAGGAACATCATCACGTGAGCCACTTGGATAAAAAAAGTGATAGTGGAACCACGGTTCCGGAGAATTTGACGTAAATACGTCTATACGGAAAGGAAGTTTATATATTGGCTTTATTCTAAATATTTCCTTTATACATGCTTTACAATTGAGTAAAGTTTGATTAAGACATTGCTTATTTAACTTGAATTAGTTACGCTTAAGGTGGGTCTGTGATAGATGAATGTAATGTTTTATAGGTAACAACAATGCTGAGTAAACTGATGATGTTTCCAAGGTAACATAACAATGAAATTTGACGTTTCCTAGGTAACATGACAATGAAGTTACACTTTTTCGTTTCACTTTTTGCCGAATGACACTGACCCTAAAATACAGACGTATTTACGTCAAAAAGGACGAGCAGTTTGATAACCAAAGCAGCTGGTAAGAAAAAGATGAACATACTTCAAATAGTGAAAGCTGTTGGTCAGAAAATATGAACTATTTTCAACCAAACGAGATGGTAGGAAACATCGAATCGTTATCAACCAAAACTACCAGCAAGAAGATACGATTAGACTGTAAACAACCAAATTCATTAGCAAGAAACTGCGAGCAGACTGCTAATAACCAAAGCCGTCTGCAAGGAAAGTTGAGCAGATCCCCAAACAACCAAATGCGATGATAAAAAGATGAGCTGAATGCTCAGAACCATCGATAAGATAAGCCCACTGCACAAGCAGCACGACAGTGGGATGAGATAAGCTTACTGCCCAAGGATGAGAGCTTGTAGATTATTGCTACATTCCTGGAGCGCGACAATCCAGTCACGTGTAAACGTATGGCGTCATAGCATACAACCGTACCAACGCATACCTCTGTAACGCAAAGTTGGTCTCATGTTTACATGCGGGCAAATTACGTAGCTGCTAATTCCGTGGTTTTCCAGTGTGGTCCTGGGTCCAAGTATCTGTTGTCTTTGATCTCAATCACCCATAATCGAAAATTCCCCGCTTTTTGTGATGGACGAAGTTCCTCGTGTGTACATAAATTGAGCAATTCTGATTCGTCCAGCGACACCTCGTTCATAATGACAACAATTTAAAGCAGTTTTCAGAATAAAAGATGTTTTTGCATTCAATTGTTTGCTAGAAGTATTGTTTACGGCACCAATACTAAGTTTTTGAAGATTCTGGTACTTAACATGTCGCCTATTAAATCATCTGCATCTCCGTTATTCCCACATGCCTTTAAATTTTCCAATGGCGTGGCAGACCATAATGCGAGGCACAAGACTTGTGACAAGCACAAAACAATTAAAATAACATAACCAATGGTTCGTCACTGTCTTCTTCGTTTAATTCTCGGTCATTGCTTTTGTCTCAATTTGGTCGCACGAAATTCAGTCCTTACTGGCTCACTCAACTGAGCTACACGACACCTCCCTTCAATTGTCTCCATCATTTCCAGCGGGAAAAACTGTAAGCGGTGAGGAGGAGGAAACACTATTTGATAAACTTCACATTTATTTTCAATGGGCAATGCGAAGAAGTAACTCAAACCCTTTTTCGACTCTACTTATGAGCAGGCATGAAACTTTGTCCCCTCACGAGGGATACCAAAAATTCCTGCGATGTTACAAGAAACTGGATTATATTTCGGTTATCACAGGCACGAATCGCTGTACATTTGGAATGTAATTACTTCTCCGGAATTCTGCTTTCCAGATCCACTTTCTTTAACCGAGACGATAAGGCGAAAGGAATCTCATCATCCCCTCTCCCCGCCTGAGTTCTAAGCCAGCATAATCGAATATATCTTCCTTCATCCGTTCGCCATCTTAATATTTAGGTCGAAAAGCCAAAGGGTACTTGTCTCGAATAAAGTATTTCACCAACAGAGAGTTCTGATAACGACTGGTTCTACTGGCAGTCAAAAACACGTTTTAATGCGCTTTCGTTATCAGTGTTGGTATATTTTAAAAAATGTTGCATCTTCGTGCCTTGTGGATTGCCTTCTTATTTTACAGCAAAAAATATTCTGCACAAATTAAAATGAATGTAGATGACGTAGTATCTTCCAAATTTCGTGAGGGTTCCAAATAATTAGGTCCAGTTTGCGACACCATTAAGCTATGGCTGACAACGGCGCCCAGGGGGCAATTTGGAAATACAACGGCGGTTCAATTTTAAGCACGAACTGTCACCACAGCGCGTCAATAAACCGCCTTTCTGCCTGCTCCGCATTACGCAGTTTTCTCGAGGTGTTCTCCCACTCGTCCCGGTCCTAAGGACAAAATGAAGGACGGGTCGCAGCCAAAGGGGATATTGAGAAACAATTTAAATCTCCTGTTAATGCATCAACAGCCCCCAATTCCTTCCCTTGTTCTTCACTGACCCCCTTTTGGTCTCTCTCAATACCGTTTTCAATCATACTTCCTCCCTTCCTTATCTCTTGCCTGCGTTTTACTTTACTTATTTGCTGACCACTCACCCCCATCTAGTGCCGAGGTCAAGGAAGAGAGGAGCTATACCTCCACTCACCCCAAACGCCTACATGGCGTATAGTGGGACAAACTTTACTTACTTTACCTTCTCATTGGCACGTTTCATGAATATTTCCTCCTCATTTCCTTCCTGTTTCTCTCGTAACAGAACACGATTTCCATTTCCCCCAAGAGGCAGAGGCCGCGGAACTGTGGCGGTCTCATCCACAGAAAATATCAGAATTTTCTACAGCCACACAGAACGTTGTCCGCATCATGTGAGCGAAAGCAAACACCTATCCTCTGGTACCAAAGGCCATGACATAAGGTCGTGTATGACGTCAATGAACGAAACCTCAGACATCTCCATAAATGCGTCACCAAGCGCGGAGCTCGCTCGTCGTCCGGTCCACTATTAATCCCAGTGCGAGGTTTTTTTTCGTCCCGTGCAAACAAATGCTCCCCCCCCCCCCCCCACTATGCAGGTTAAATACGGGCAAAATTCGTCAAAAAACTTCGAGTTATAAAAGCCGGTTCGTTCATCCTGGGGAAGGAGAGACGCTGAATTTGAAAAAGGTAAGTTTCGCTTCCGCGTACCGAAATGCCATCTGGGTATGCACATACGTCACAAACTGAACGGATGTCCGGGACATGGACGAGCGACCGCTGTCTGAATGAAGGTTTCAAAAGCGCACATTTCATATGCATCGACATGAAAAGTAAACTCTGCTTTTCACTACCTTCATTCCTAGATCATCGGTAAAAGCCTCAAACTTACGGCACACTACAATCAATACAGGAAAAACCAAAGACTGGTTCCATTTGATCCATCACGAATCATGATCGTCAACTGGATTGAATCCATTCCTCGGCGGCGACATAGCACGCCGAACACAATGAGTTTGTTTGTCTGAGTGCGTGTTGGTACGTCCCACTTATTTCAATCAAGCCCAATTCGTGGTGGTGTATTATTTACTCCGGTAATGTCCGAGTCCTTTTTGACAGTCCGGAAGAGTATGGGCTACTGGTAACATTTTTATATTTCTGAAATCTGTAGTTGACACGGTAAGACCCTAATATTCGTGTAACCCCGGCACAGATAGAACTGAAGAAGTGCAGAATGGGTTCTGAAAAATCCACTTTTAACTTCATTTAACCCAGTCTTCAAATAATTAAATATGTCAATCCTTGCACCAACGACCAACCCCTCAGCCACGCTGTTCTCTGCCATCAAAGTTGTCACATTCCACTGACCGTGAGAGCCAACAACACTCCTCGAAAATGCCATTTGTAAGCAATGAACAGACAGCGAGGTGCAAACGTCTTGCCCATGCATAATGTATGCTGCACAATTCACAATAAATCTGCAAGTTTTAACGACTCAGGATCTCAACAAAAAGGAACTTAACAGCATCACATCTTACCCATCCTACAAGGCTTAGGCCTTAATGGAAGCCACGATTTCTACCACCGCTTATCCACGTGTTGCGTACACGTGTACGTGATTTTCCTTGGAATAATAAACTATGCAGGCAATTGGAACACTATTGGGACACTTTGGTCCACTAAATAACAAATTAAAAGCTGATGTACCTCTTAATAAATCCAGACACTAAAATCAAAAGTATAACATATTACATTTTTACACATTTTTACCGTCATAGCACAACATTGCTTCAAGGCTTTCAAGTACCTAATCCATCGCCTATTTAATTAAACAACAAACCCAGCAGCATTATAACATAAAGATAGGTAAGCAATAGATTCTTCCAAAACGAAGATTTTAAAATCGGAAAATGCTCGCTTTGCATTCAGTTCAGAATGTCTCGTCTCCAACGAAAATTGGAAAGCACACAACTGCAATTCTGCTTTTCGAGTTTCACACAAGACTCCTACTCATCTTTTGTCTGGAACATACACCGAAGGCATTTGAGGGGAGGGTACTGAAGATGTATGGACCACCCACGAGACAGCCAGACAGGAGAGAATACGACACTCTTTTGGATTGTTGCACAGCGTAGTCCGATAGCTGACCGACGTTTCATAAGTACTTGCTGCCTCTGTCATCAGGGCGATGGAGGCAGCAAACACATCTTAAACGTCGGTAAACTTCAACCAGACTATTTATTTTTTTATTTGTAGTGTTCTGTCTGACGACAGGTCCATATGAACAGGATCCTTCCATCCTTTTCTCGGACTGGGACCTGTTCATATACGTTCTTGGCAGATGATCCAGAAGTGGTTTGCCATTGCCTTCTTCTGTGTGTGAGTGGAGTAATTTTTGGGATGCCACGGAGAAATCGGGGAAGCCCCCGGAGGATAACTCCGTGATGCCTAGACCACGGCCTTGCCCAACACAAGTTATAAATTTGAGCACCACCGGGAATTGAACCCGAGACCCCAGGCTTACAAGGCTAGTGTTCTGACCGCTAGACCACCATGGAATAACCAGACTATACGGCGTAACAATCCAGAAGAGTCATCAACATTAGTCACCAAATAAAAGATGCTATGACTGGGAGACAGACTGATTAACACAAGACGGCAGGTCTTAGGAAAGGCGGAGCGTGTCCTGGACCGCGGTGTCCGGTGCTTGGCTCTCAGGACATGGTCATGGACTTTAGGGCTGGGAACTTCTTAATTAGTTGAGCAACTATATTCGCTTCTCGAAATCTGTTCCACTGAGGGAGCGAATGCATACTTACGGTTGCCTAGCAACGAAACAGCTGAAGGCATATATCGCTCCAAGCAGAAAACATAGCATCAGAGGTCAGCAACCTTGTCATATCTTTGTCGAGGGCCTCAGAAACGAGTCGATGATATGGACAGGACAGGAACAGAAATTGTTATTTAACTTAAAAGGGGGACAATTAGTACTCACCTGGAACAGGATAATAACTGTATTTATCCACATAACCGAGTTTGCTGTAAACCACAGCAATAATTTTTTCCGATTATAAATTTTACGTGGCTTAAACGAAACAATGTACCTCTTGGCAATAATATTATTTTAACATTAAACGTCCACATCTATGTTTCTTTGAAATATGTGTTACGGCCGTCTGCCCTGCTCTTTATGTCATATATGAATCGTATCAGTGTTCATCAGTAGCAGAACATTTTTGGCCAGCCGCAGGCTGCCAACTCTTGGCATCGACGGTCTCCTGGTAACTGAACAGCCACTGCGTTTGGAAGCGTGGGACAATGGAATCATTCATTTACACAGTATGCCATACATAGAGCACACTGAGGAAAACCTACTTGAACGAAAAACACATGGGACGGCCGGCAATATTTTTTCCATCAGGCATTCAACATGTACAGTGTGTCTCAAAAAGATGTATACACAGCAGCAACTTTAGTGGCCGCCGTCAACTGCCACGAAGCTAACGGTGGTCATTTTGAACACCTACACCAGATACGATAATGCACCAAGTTCCAGTGCTGACGCATGTAATTGTCTACTTTACTAACATTCTTTGTATCTTATATGCGTCATGTTTGTGTTTGATTAAATATATTTATTTTGTACAGTCTATACACATGTTAATTCATACTCATTCCAAGAAAATAATTAAACATTAATTCCACAGATAAATATAACGTCTGACTACAATAAGCAACTTACCATGAAAATGGAAAGCTACAAACAGAACTACGGATCATTATAATACATTGTATCAAATATCTAATAGTTTTTAAAATATTTTAAATTGATAAAAACCTTAAGACGACGGTATTACCCGTCGAAACATGTCGTTTTAATAAAAGCGCTAAAAAATATAATGTAAAATCGTATTTACGATTAAGAGCGCTAATATAATATTTTACAAAACAAATGTTTTAATATTATATAATTTTTACAACACCAATAAACTTCAAACGTTTGTGTATAGACTGTACAAAATAAATATATTTAACATTCTTTATTTTACACCTCTTCGGACACACTGTGTTTATGCTATTTTTAGGAGCATGGACGGTGTCCTGGCGTGCTGCTTGGAATCCACGAAGGAAAATGTAGGACGTGTCACACACGCCGTAGCTACGACGGATGCAGACGTTAAATTGATCTTAATGAATCCTTGTTGCTGGCGTGTGGAGTCGCCCTAGTCGCTCACTCAAGGAGGTTGTGATGGACTCGAAGGACATCACACGCAGGTTGAGTGAGTCACCAGGGCGGCCTCTCGGCGTCCTGCGGGGCCCACCTCGTCGCCGAGACTCCGTCCAGATGAAGATATGAAGATATGAAGACACACACACACACACACACACACACACCTACATTCATAATCAGGTGGCCAATGTTTCGGAGCAAATTATCGCTTCCATCATCAAGACTAAATACGGCGTCGCAATCTAGAACACAACCCACATTTTAACCTTCGTAAAAAAAAACCAAAATAAATTTCAAATGTTTCTGAGGCTCTTCACCACTCCCGTCTTACCTTCAATTAATCCATTCACTTTCCCCATGTTTTCTTTACTTAATTTTCGTCACTTCACTTTCTCTCATTACCCCTTTCCGTTTCACTTGTTTTCCTTTTCGCGCCATCACTTTCCTGTCTCGTCTCTTCTCTAGATTTTCATTTCGCCTTCTTCCCCTCCTACTTCCTCGCCCGTCTCCATCCACTGATATAGTAAACTGGTGAGCACTTGTCCACGAAAGATCCCTGGCTCAGGACATGATTAGAGCACATCGAAAACCACGTTCTTAGAACGAGAACAAATGATCTATTCGTGACATAAATTGTTCATCTGGAACTAATAAAAATACAAACACGTGCATGGCAATACGGGGAGGTGACATGGAATCCACAATCGCTTAAAAAGGAAACGAAATAAAAAAACTCGATATATCCCGGGTCCTTGGGTTACGTAGCCCAACAGAGGACAAACAACGACCGGCCCGGCGACTGTTGCGTTTATTATTCCGAATGTTTAAGTGCAGATATTCAATCTGGCTTTGTTGTCCGTCCTCCAAAAATATTTTCTGACCTCAGCCAGTTATTGAACAAACATGAACTTTCAAGTTGTATAAATCAATTTTCACGCTCAAGATTTCCAATACCAATGCTCAACCTGCTGAAATACAAGTCCGTCCTCAGACACTGACGATTACTAAATCTGCGAGAGGCAATGCTGGAGTAACTATAAGACAAATTATGATCTCTGTGGCCTCCGTCTTTACTTTTTTTAAAAAGAAAATGCCTTATAATGCGACATCAGTACAAAACGTTACATAACCAGCCACCGTTCTTCACGGTTAGACTAAAATAGAACCGTTTCGGCCCTCACAGGATCATCTTCAGCGTCCAATGCGTATATATTCGGTTCTGATACGCAGATGCCGAGAGTCTAGCTCAGCATTTATGAATGCGAATGAAATCTCTAGACGAAGAAACAGAACACACGTGTGGAACGAGCTGCAATAATAAATATGAACGACGACACATAACTTAGCCTTCGACGGCGTTCGAACTGTGTTGACCTGTGACCCCGAAAGCTGGGCCTCTCATCAGCATCACGAAACATGCAGTATTCTCGTTCCCCCGTCCTAACTTTGAGGGCAGCAAAATAGTATATATATATTATTTCTCTGAATTCAAATTATCGAGCCAATCGAGATCAACGAGATCTCTAGTCGAACTATTAATCTGCTTAGTTAAATATTAATACGTCCAGTGAGTGTCTGGCATTTGGCAGTTAGGTGCGTGGATCTCTGCGATGTAAGAATGAAGTGGGGTGGACACTGTACATTGGGTACCCACCACACACAAAGTGACTGCCCTCATAATTGCTATTTCGCGGATGGCTTTTTCTGCGTCTGTATATTATCACAAAGGTTTTCCTGCATTATTAAATTATATGAAAATATTATTATTTAGTATGGCAGATGACAACTGAGGCCGCCATGACCATAAATCTCACGTCCACAAGCACGTCATTAAAAAATATACCTCGCAAAATCGTTGACAAGAAAGAAAGTGCTGGCCACTAGGGATAAAATCGCGAATAACTCCGTTCAGATGCCAACCACACCACAATCTACAAATGGCATGTCTCAATTACTACCAACCCTACCCGGGGCACGAACAAGTTCATTCTATAATGACGTCTCAGCACTCCTGACC
>NW_019060673.1:162586-187856 GCF_000696155.1 Zootermopsis nevadensis | reverse complement strand
GGCCCCCCCCCCCCCGCCAAGAGACTTGTCAGGATCCATCGTAATGGATGCGGACCACCTTCCAATGTGGCACGCAAATGGGTTCGACTAAGTAATGTGGGAATTTGGATTCAAAGTCCTCGCAACTCGACTGCCTGACATGCAGAAAGAAAGTCGGTCATTTTTCAAACAATTCCCTCAGTATGCATAGAGTCACGCTCGGGGCTTATCTGCGCCCCCTCCCCTTCTAAATATCAAGCGCACTATATTTTATCCCAGCCAAGATGACGACCAGTCAAAACAAATTTACCCACTCGAAAAAAATGTTACCGTCTGTCCTGCAAACATACGCTGCGATCAGCTGATACTTTCCGCAATACTAAAATTCTGCCTCGTTTTCCGTTATAACTTTAGCGCAATTTCCTGAAATCGAAAACACGTCAGGAAGACAAACTTATCAGGTGGAAGTGCCATTAGGTCCTGAAAAGACGATTCGTAAAAGACATCAGAAAAATATAACTTAATATATTGTATATAAATATAACTTCTATATTAAGATGGTTAATGTTTCCGATGTGTGTAAACAATAACATGGCTGCCGGAAATCTACAGGCCAATTTAACTTTCGGTTTGATGGGATTAACTGTGATTGATTCATTGGCTCTAGCAGCGAAAAATTTGGTATGGAGACATATCGTACACATACCTACAAATTCTGCGCGAAATATTGATAACAGGACAGTTACACAAACACGGCGATGAAGCGATGCTTTGAAGTACGTCTTTAAAGTACACAAACTCAGGACCCCCTGTCGTATCCCTGGCAGGGGAATCGATGGGCCCTGAACTCCCCGCGTCAGGATACGAACTGTAGATTAGCCGAGCGGTTGCTAACTTGATCAGGTGGCCTTGGAGCTACTGAGTATGGCAGCGTTTAATGGTAATAGCCCAAGAACAATCTTCAATCGAATATATATACAGATTCCTTAATTATGGAATCATTAAAATGAAGGTTATACAGAATTACTTGTGCTGAGACTCCTGGATCCCTGACTGCCAAGACCAAATCTTGGAGACCGGCGACAGCGTGACTGCCTCCGATAAAGTATGAAAGCTTATTTTCGAAGGGAATATAAAGGCCTCCCATGAATTAATGACCAAAGAGTTCCCGGTTTCCTTTTTGCTGTTTCAAAGATCCACACTTACAATATCATGACAGTCGAGCGTTGTCAGATATATACTGGCAGACCCTTCTGGGTTGTGTTCAAATTAATCGTGTTGTTGTTTAGCACTCGACTGGTTATCTCAATACAGTCATAGCAGTAAATAGCCATAAACGTCTCCCAATGGATGGCAGCGTTGACACACATTGCCCTGGTTCCTTATTGAAATAATCTCCCAAGAGATTCTCAATACGTGTTGTTCGGACGCGTAACCCCCTCCCATAAACAAACGCAACATATTTAACATTCCAGTCAATAAAATAAGATTTGACTCTGCCTGCAACCATCCGAGCACAAATTCAGCACGCTAGCCCACGAGATATATTGCACTTTATTGTTGTATTTAAAATTCAGATTGCCTAAATACCATGAACAAAACAAGATTTATTCGACTGAATATCTGTGCAATGTAAAAAGCAGGCTTTGCCCGCTGCAGATGTCAGGTCGCTCGTCAACTCCCTCCTTCCGTTAACCCTTTCATTGACAATGACGTTTCTGGAAAGACGCGGACAAATTACAACTATGTCCATGAAGCACATGGCAGTCCGACATCTGAATTTCAGTCTGCAGCTATCTCTCGCTGTTCATGGCTCAGAGGAAGGAGATTTCGATGGGTCGATAAACCAATTACTTCTCGAAGCCCTGATCACCATACAAATTAAAAAGGAAAAGTATAAGGGAAAGACGTAAGCCACGGGGAAATGTTAAAACCCAGAACACAATTTACCAGACGCTTTCAAGAATGAATCAAACAATTCCCCCGTTTTATATACACCCAGAAGTCAGTAATTGAGGCAATTTGAAATACATCGCAAAAGGTACCCAGGACATCCTCATCCTAGACTAAGAATTACGATGAGGGGCCACAGTGAATGATAATTTTGAATTCATAGCGTTCATATTACTTAAACATGAGATATAATCATAACTTGTAATCTCTAATAAGGGGTGGAATTTTTTTCAATAAAGGTACATTTTCCTAAATACATAATGTAATATGTCGAAAATGACTACTCGGATTGAATAAAAATTCATATTTATAAGGATTATAAAATTCCCTACTGAAATCAATATACCGAACGCAGGCAAGCCATAAAATATAACTCATTTAGCGTTTCTGTAATAGCCGGAAAAGTTTTTTTTTAAAAAAATCATAAAACGATTACTGTGTCTACAAATTCCTGGTGAAGAAAAGCTGTATCGCTGCTCGCCATGCAGTCGCTGAGGAGAGAGTGAATCTCCACTACTTCTCTGCAAGACACCAAGTGTGACCTGAGATAGAGAATCCCTACTAACGAAATTCGAGGAGCTACACCAGGAGAGAACTCCTTCCACCCTCCACAAAGAAACCAGCATACGTGTGCACCGCCATATCCGAGAAGATTGCTCAAGTGTCTCGCGAATAACGTAACCCGGCGTCCTGTCCGCCCCGATCACACGCCTCGAGGCCCCAGCAAGTGCTCTCAGCGTTATCGAGACAGACTGAACAACGATCAAGCACCAGGCAGTTTTTTAGACAGGACAGAGAATCTCGCTCCATCGCCACGACGACACGCGATGACGGTCCTTATAACACACAAGAGATTCCAAAGAAATAAAAAGACGTTCCTATACCGCCAAAACACGGACGGTAGGCATGTGTCCGTCGCAGGTTACGACAGGGTGTGTCAAAATGACTTGACGGCCTGGTTATGATAGCGCGTAAAACTAAGTCACTGTAATTACCTCACAACCTGATTAGCAGCGCTCTTAATTCGGTCCGACAAAACGCAAATTACGAACTTTACTTCAAACATAGAGGAAGCTGGAGAAAACAAGACACTCTCTCTTCTTCTGTTATTTCACGAATAGTTTTTGTCTGTCAGACTAATTCTTTCCTATTTGTGACCACAATGCTCTTCGTAGAATTCCTATAAAGAAAATAAGGAGAATATAATGAATATCGAAAGACCATTCATTCAATGTCAAGTAATTTTGCACCAGTAGTTATTGTATAACTTGTGGTGGTCTAGGCAACACGGAGTTTTTCTCCGTGGCATCCCAACAATTACTCTATTCACACACAGAAGCAGGCAATGGCAAACCACTTCTGGATCATCTGCCAAGAACGTATATGAACAGGTCCCAGTCCGAGAAAAGGATGGAAGGATCCTGTTCATATGGACCTGTCGTCAGACAGAACACTAAATAAATAAATAAATAAGTTATTGTTGACACCAGACCAAGACAATATCGAAATGTGATTCCGTTGTAGACAGGTTTTAGTAACAATGCAAATCGATTGGGAGGTACCATCCGGGTCTGAGATGTGGCAGCTACCTCTTGGCAGACGAGCGCTTGACCACGCCCTGGAGTTCACATGGAAGGGCTTCCAGAGTGTTTCAAACGCACGGGCCAGTGGTAAGAAACACAATGCGTGACCAATCAGTTAATGCTTATGTCAGAATACAATGCTGTTCACCTGGACGGGCCCTAAAAATTTCGTATTTTAATAACACTGCGCTCTTAAGGTCGTCGTCTCAACTGAAGCAGCTATACTTACGTAGTGTCCCAAGAGATGTAAAGAAGGAGGCGGCCATATTTCAAAACGTATTGTTCCATTATTCGTGTGGAATGACAGTATAATCAGGAAAGTGTCAAGATATCTCGTATCCCCCACCCCCAATTCGAAATGGGTGCTTCACTAAAAGTCTGCAGCGCTACAGATTAGGTCTCCCCTCCCACGAACAATGACAGCCACCTACCGAGTCAGTTAACCTCAAAACATTTTCGTTCCCCGCTGGATCCACCCGGCGCCATCGCCCGAAGTGACGTGTGGGCGCTGCGTACGCAGAGGATGCCGTTGAAATGGAAATGACCAAAAGTTGGTACACCAGATCCGGGCCCTCCTCTCGATTTTTTCTCTGCCAGTGAACGAGAATGAGCGTTTGGACCAAAGAATGCGAGTCCGAGTGAAAGGTTAAAAGGCAGTGGTGACGGAATTCTTCACGATCTGCGATCTCATATAACTCAGTCCACTGCCACAGACAGATGGCACACAGCCACATTGCATGATACGAGAACTTAATACCATTCCACTACAATTCCCGACAATTTCCATGGAGAGTTGAAAATATTAGCCGTACTCCACACACCAACGCGCATTACAGAGATAACAAATGCCAATTACGTTAATGCAGTGTTAAGATCATGATAAATGAAGGCAAGATGGTCGCACACTCCGAAAGCAGACAGACCATTTGAAGGGAAGATGATAAGACGCTGTAAATAGGGTGCAAGGATCTGATCTGGATTCATTCGTCCCAGGACAGGGACCGGCGGAAATTTTAAACCTCCTGGTTCCATGAGCTGAGCGGCTTTCGGCTTCTTCAAGGCCTCCGTCGTGTGCAGGTCCTTCGAAGCAGGGAAGATTTCGTTTAGCTAGAACTCGTCAAGAAATGGACAATAACATGAACACATGTGCGACGTCGTGGGTATTAATCATTTCTGAAAAAGTACGAGCATCTTTTCACACTGTCTTCGCGGGGAATAAGCAAGCATATCGGAAATACGGATAAAAATGAAAACGTTCGAGAAACTGTCACAATTCGTCAATCAACGCAAGGCTGAATAACAGCGCCATGCAGGAGGGGTGAGTTCTGAAAGGGCTCGGCTAGAAGTTAGGGGCCCTGGAGAGAACTAAAGAACTGCTCGCGAGTTGGGAGAAAGATCCGAGTCTCTGGCACGTATACGTGCGCCCCCAACATCGACACAGGGGTTGCGGCACAGTCGAACGGAGGGCTACCACAACTTCCGCCCTTTCTGCAAACATTTCATGTAGATGTTAGTAACACAACCTGTTTCTGTCAGGAACGGCGTAACCCTC
Organism: Zootermopsis nevadensis; assembly: GCF_000696155.1. Next base: position 182,789 of record NW_019060673.1, on the reverse strand, counting down.
ACATACTCAAGCCAAATGTGTGTGCAGGGGGAGGGGGTTGCTTTGAAGCAGGGAGTGGCGGCTCATTCAAGGGATTCTTCGCTTTTTTTTCATTCTTTGTTTCGTGCAATGTTACGTTTTGGCGGGTTCGGACCCAGAACAGTTCCGTCGAAATGAAGTTTCGGGCAGGTTCCGACATGGCACAATTCTAATTCAACTAATCTGCATCCATTTTCACTACTAGTTGTCTCATTCAGCAAGCTGTTTGCGTGAAAGGATTTCAGTTAGCAGGGCAAAAACCCCTACGATACAGAACACATCCCATAAAAATAAGTTCTGTAGAGTTTTCCAAGCATCACTGCCTCAACGCCATTCACTGCAAAGCGAAAAATGTTTCAAACGAAAGTTCCAGATTCCAGCGATATTTAAGAATTTTTGAAATTTCTCTACTTTATTTTACTCTACAGTGTAAGATATGTATAAGTTCTACACCAGCTTCAAGAAAAGTTGGTTTTATATTGGAACGCTCCAAACAAAAACTACATCCACTCCACAAATTCAATCTGTATTACACATGGAGAAACAATTAATTCGTGAAAACTGCAGCAGGAAAACACCACCCAGATGACCGATAACAAAATTAATCTTAAAGTAGTGTGGACCGGATTGAACTGGCTAACGACACATTCCACCTGCGTACCGTAAATGTAACTTCAGGTCCCATAAAACCCTGAAAATTCCATGACCTGATGCGTAACCATCACTTTCTCATAGTAACTCTGTTCCATGGAGTTAATACCAAATTTCATATAAATTTGTTCAGTAGTTGAAACCTGTTTCACGTTGGTGCTGTTTCTCAAGAATACAAAATAACGCTACTTCGACGCAAGTTATGAAAAAAAAACCCATTAAACCAATTACTCAAGCAAACAAAATGGAACATTTACTATAAAGCTTGCAGAATGAAAATGCTTACCTTGGATACTGGTGGTAATTTCACCGACACAACGCAGAGGCTTCAGCAAAAATACTCCGTTTAACCCACCAAGATTTTACTCAAGTATTAAATATTAACAAAAATGTAGTGTTCAGTAGAAAAAACTTTTATTATTCTCTAACTTGAATCAGAGAAATGCAATTCAAAGTAACATAAAACCCAAGGCATGTTCTTCGAAACGCAAACCAGAACTTATGGGACGAATTTCAAAACAGCCTACACTTTTTCATAAACACACAGCATCAGAATTCACAACAAACGTCAAGTAAAGCAGCCGAATCCTCGAGAAGAAGAAGACCACTTGAAAATACTACGCTCCTTCCTCCCCCCCCCCCGAAATTCAGGGACACATGATTAAAACCATATCTCTGCAAATACACAAGAAACATTTTATCGGTCGTTAAACGACGCCAAACTGGAACACATGGCAATATTAAATTTAGTATCGAGACCTACGCCAAAAGCCAGTGGCCAAATTTAATCCTGGTGAAGATCGTCACTTTACGCGAATAACGAATGAAAATCTCTTCGACTTCGAACAAGGCGCGCTCTGTTCAGACTCGGCTGTGGGGCCGGTAGTAAAAGCTGGGGAAATGCGCACATTCCTGACAGAGTAGCAACGCTCGGTCCTCGGAACACTACCCTGCAAACTCCACATTTAGCTACATCGGCGCGCAATGAGAGTACGAAGAGTTCATTACTGTTGCCACATTCAACGAAATGTGAGATGTGTAAAAGAAAATTCCATCCAGTCCTTCTCGAGTACTTAATAATAGTTTAATGAGTAAGAGCAGACAGATGGATTTAAGTTATTTTAATAGGTGTTCTGCTGGGCTCCCAACCCGCCTAAACAACGTACAGTATATAAACATTGTTGCATGACAAAATATCCCATCAAAATATAAAACATTTTAATTTAAATTCTTTAAAAAAAAAACATTTTTTCACAGCGCCTGATACCTGCAACTGTCATGTGTTTGGCTTCCAAGTTTCCGCAAAGTTTCTAAGGTAACTGAAATATAAAGTACCCGAAGAATTTATAAAGAAAGTTGGCATGACGTCTGGTATCAATCACAGCGGCTTACTTTGGGAATGTTTAAGACTTATTCATATTTAAACATTTGTGGGCCGTCGAATTTAGGTGCAATACTGGTCTGCCCACGTATCACGTCGCGCGTTCTTCGGGTAATCCATAACACGTGCTGGATTCGATCATCTGTCCAACTATAAATTCTATTTGACCTCTCAAAAATGCACATTTCAGCGTTTTTATGAAGTTACATTAAACATTTATTGTTTCTGACTGCATAAGATATACCGAAACAATTCAGTGACATTCATGCTCAAGATGTATCGAAATATTTCCATGATCGATAGACGTAGTGCAGTTCCTAACAGACCTTCAGAGACCGTACAGCACAACCTGCATGAAACGGAAAATGGAACAAAAGTGTGAATACCAGCTCCAGAAAAAAAAGTCATGAATATGACGGAAATTTTTTTGCTAGACTGTGTAATGTTTGTGCGTCTAAAGGACTGTTCTTGAAATCAGAGGAAGTGATTTACTGGCACCAATTTCAAACACAAGCCTATCGGTTAAACCAGTAAAGTTTACATCACACATTCCTGTGTAATAAGATTATAAAGTCCTGTTTTGAAAGGAAACTCGCAATTCTGGCTCCTCGGGATTTCAAAAAAAAAAAAGGGCGTAACCGTTGTGCATGCAATGTCTAAGCCCGTAATACTCTTATCACTAAGACAATGTTAATTTTACTGTCTGCAGATTGTGACATATTCAACACCTCTGCAGCTTACGTTAGTTCAAACAACAAAGATATCAATGTCTGCAGCTTGTAATACAGATATTCGCAAGACGTTTCGGAGAAGCGTATCGCCTCCTTAATCGACCCAGAGGATGGAAACAAACCGATAGTAATCACCTAAAAGAGAGATCATATGGCGCCACAAAAACACTACAGTCGTCGAAGCCATTAGACCCCTAAAATCTCAACTCGCTTGGATTCCTTCGGTCCATGAAAACAAGATGACTCTATTAAATTAAACGATGAACGCGACGCAAGTGCCAGAATGATTACAGCTTGTAACATTTTCCTTTTATCCTATCTTGTGAGTTAGTAAATGAACTTACATTTGTAACACCCGCTGCCATAACGTTGCCACGATCAGCCGCCAGTCCAACACAACACTGCCATTCCGATCCACCGCCTCTTCTCGTCTGTCACTAGCAAACGCGGAGGTGGCTTCATCTCTTTTCTATAGCCTCGACTACAGCGCCTCCAAGCGAGCAGGGGGAAGAAATTTAAGAGGATCTTTCTCTCTCCCCGATCATACCCGCATACCAATCCATCTCGCAGTGTTGGCGCCATGCTTGGCAAGTGCAATTGCTCTACATTGTGCCGTGTCTCGTCCTTTTGACACTTAATGCTCGCACTGGCAGTTCCAAGACGCTCGAAGGTTCTCGGAACATAGGGGTACTCAGAATATTTTACTTTAATTTTACTCGTCGACATCTAAACAGGAAACGAGAAAATGAGAGACCTGGTGATAAATTTCGCATAGTATTTACAAAGGCTGCCACTACTCCGTCGAGTATTGTTGGACAGATTTTTTTTTATTTAGTGTTCTGTCTGACGACAGGTCCATATGAACAGGATCCTTCCATCCTTTTCTCGGACTGGGACCTGTTCATATACGTTCTTGGCAGATGATCCAGAAGTGGTTTGCCATTGCCTTCTTCTGTGTGTGAATGGAGTAATTGTTGGGATGCCACGGAGGAAACCTCCGTGTTGCCTAGACCACGGCCTTGCCCAACACAAGTTATAAATTCGGGCACCGCCGGGAATCGAACCCGAGACCCCAGGATTACAAGGCCAGCGTTCTAACCGCTAGACCACCGTGGCTATGTTGGACAGATACAAGAAAGTATATTCCTCAGTAAATACATTGTTTGGCTCACATCATGTTCCCGCGAACAAGAGTCCAGATAAGTGACTAGGTTAAGTCCATCGATCAGCTGGGACGGGACAAATTATTTCTCTCTGCGCCACGGCGTCGAGACTGGCTCTGGGTCTCACCAGCCTCTTACCGGAAGCTCTTTACCCAGCAAGGACTCTTCTGAGTCTACTGATCAAAGTAGAACACCGAGATGTCTGAAATAATGAGATTGTTTAAGAAGAGGCAAAACTTTGGCTTTGCCTCAAGAAAACTACACAAGCTTTTTACCCAATGACGACCTACTCGACGCCCGGCTGAGACAGCAACTTTTTTCTCCGTCGCCTTGTCCAGAGCAACTCCGAAGTCCAGCCGGCTTTAGGTGGGCGGAAAACGTAGAAATGCATTCAGAATTTTTGTTGGAAAATCCCAAAAGAAGAGACGACTTGAGTGACCCTGGCGCAGATGAGAGGATAACGCCACTCTGGGTCCAGAATACGCTCCGCAGGTGGGCCCTTGTGATCCGAGTAATAAAATGTGTGTTCATAAGCAGGGGAATTTAATGACCATATGAGAAATTACAAGTTTCTTCATGTTCCATAAACTGTTGACGGATCGGATCAGCATGCTGGACGCAAATGACTTCATTTTCTGCTGGTAATTAACAAGCAGCAACAATTGTTTCAGTTCTTGATCACCAAACGTCAGTAGCAGTGGGAGGACAGATAAGAGATAGTTTTCATGTTATCTGTAGCTTGCAGGGGGCGCGCCATTTTCTTTTCCAAGTCGACAACAGTCCCATCATCTGGTGGTACGCCATTGTCTTATCTACAATGCTCACAGGCTGCACAGAAGGTTCGAAAAGCGGAGAAGGGAATAGCGGGTGTTCAGTGCCTAGTTCCGCCATGATAAAAACAACTGATGATGTTTCTGGGGGCGTTGCTGGAATCTGAACCGGGCACACATCCGGCTCGCTACTCAGATATCTACACCAGAACGTCGCAATGAGACGTTCCAGAGATCGGCAGACTCCCCTTTCACATTAACTGCACCCCTATTAGTTTACTTGTTAAGGTCAATTACACGCCCTTAGTAAGGACTCGAATAAAAACTGTTATCAATAATATGTAATGGATGGGTCACAAATAGTTGCCGGGAAGTAGCGCGGGAAATGGTATTTTGGGTCTCAACAGTAGCCCGGTGCTGGCAAAAATTCTAAATATGAGCTAGAAACTGCTCAAAAACGCTCTTTAATGTTCTAGTAATAACTAAATACTGCGATATGGCAATATTTTATTGGTTATCTGTCCAGAGAGATCATAAAAATCTTCAATAACAATGATAAACCTCTGACACAAGAATCAAGCCCTAAATGGTGTTTTAAAAAGGGTTGTGGACTGTGCAGTCAACCGACAAACACCCACGAACACAAGACACCCAGAACTTTTCGGTAAATAAGCAACATTTACTCACATTACACCGAACGAGAATTAACCTCAGTAGGAAAGACGACAGCTTTGCATGGACCCCACACACTCTACCATACGAGAAGGCTGAGGGTAATAAAAATTAATTGGCTGGACGTCATGGCGACAAGTCAACAACAACAGCATGTATATATATTCACGCGCGCCAACATCTCTGTTGATAGCCGGTCCATGCCTCGAGAAATGAAAATCCTCCACATCTCTTCCTACTCAAAAGGCCTTCATACAGCCCACCATGCCGTTGGTTAATGCAGTATTCCTTCTGCGCTGTATCCACAAGAACAAAACTGACGAGAAATGCAGGGAGAATAAGGCCCCCCCCCAAAAAAAAAAAAAATGAAGTGCAGCTATGTAACAAAGACCATCCTGTTCACATAATTAGCGTTTTAATCAACGCACCCTATGACAGTGAGATTTCAGGTTAAGGCGACGAATATAAAAATGGCGGTCTCCTGGGATATTGGGACGTGACGATAGCCCTGAAGTTGGAGGCAGTAAGGTCCCTTAAAACTTCAGCAAATTTCTAGCAGACTACACGGCGTAACATTCCAGAAGTCAGCCATCTTCACTGTGACATGAGGTCAGTGTTCAGAATCAGATATTCAGATGGCCAAAGACTTTGATTTCATGGAATCTGAAGATCAATCAAAGTGTTAATTGAAGTCCGTCAATGAACCCAATCCGACACATTATGTAGGCCAGATACCAAAAGACAGGTACCGGGGACTCTTCCCCCCTAAGTAAAGCGATCACCCACGATTATGAATGCGTGAAGCTAAAACTCCACTCCCACAAACGTTTTTACGGCGTCGTGTTCAGTTAAGCACAAAAACAATTTGTTTGGCACCGGAGAATCGGGAAACGTAACCCTAAACACATTCTGGCAATCAAAGTAAATACCAGATGCCAGGTCGTAGCACTCGTGAAAAAAAGACATTCATTCTTGTTCTTCAACAGTTTGAAACAGATGATGGACTGGCTCGAACAGGTTTTACATGACGTAATCTGAGTGGGCTCTTGTATAATTACAGTGATATCGGGTCTATTAATCCAATCTAATTGTACCAAATTGCAGCCATCAATTAATATCGTAATAAAAGTTGTGTGTATTTTCGATCACACTGTATTTTCCCTAATTCTCTACAAGTGTCCGTGACATATGTCTCTTATTTTTTTTAGTGTTCTGTCTGACGACAGGTACGTATGAACAGGATCCTTCCCTCCTTTTCTCGGCCTGGGACCTGTTCATATACGTTCTTGGCAGATGATTCAGAAGTGGTTTGCCATTGCCTTCTTCTGTGTGTGAATGGAGTAATTGTTGGGATGTCACGGAGTAAAACTCCGTGTTGCCTAGACCACGGCCTTGCCCAACACAAGTTATAAATTCGGGCACCGCCGGGAATCGAACCCGAGACCCCAGGATTACAAGGCCAGCGTTCTAATCGCTAGACCACCGTGGCTACATACGTTTCTTACACTCGACAATTTCAAAAATCGATCCTTCTACTTCCAAACGTCTCCTTGTTCCACCAATCCCGACTTTGTGAGCCCTTCACACTCCACAGGACAGTCTCATATTAAAGAGTTAAATCTGGCTTCAATTCTATTGCTAAATTTCATAGTAACACTTCAACATTACAATTGAAGTTTTATATCCGCAGCCTTTCCTACTGCATTGTAATCTGCTACAGTTTCATGTTCCACTGTCTGTTAACATATTGGAAGTTTGATCTTATTTCATAATCCAAAAGAAATATGTCAATTGAACCAAATGTTCCACGTGGTGACATCGAAAGTCGCTCCCTATGCACAGTTTACCGTAAATCTCCGTTTCGATCTATGAAACTCACACTTTTGCCTAACATTGATTTATTGAGTTGCCTGGCCAACAGGTAAGGTGCATTGATTCTTATCTCAGGCGATATAGGGCAAAGGTCACAACAGGGAGAACGTAGGTAGGTGAGGCAAGAGGTTGTCCGGAGGCGTAATGATTTCAGAGAACTCTGCCGTGCAAGGTTCACTAAATCCACTTACCAGCACTAACACTTTCATTCTGGAGGGTTATTCATCATTATAAAACTTTTCAGTTGTTAAATACTGATTACAAGAGCAATGTTACGCATGTGTGTTTATCCGCCATATTACGTACGAGACTACTGGACACTTCACACATTCAGTCCTGGCAAGAAAACTAAAGCTGTTACAATCAGCCAACGGTGGTCTAGCGGTTAGAACCCTAACCTTGTAATCCTGTGGTCTCGGGTTCGATTCCCGGCGGTGCCCGAATTTATAACTTGTGTTGGGCAAGGCCGTGGTCTAGGCAACACGGAGTTTTCCTCCGGGGGCTTCCCCGGTTTCTCCGTGGCATCCCAACAATTACTCCATTCACACACAGAAGAAGGCAATGGCAAACCACTTCTGGATCATCTGCCAAGAACGTATATGAACAGCTCCCAGTCCGAGAAAAGGATGGAAGGATCCTGTTCATATGGACCTGTCGTCAGACAGAACACTAAATAAATAAATAATCAGCCAGGCACCAACATAACTAATGCACTTGATACCTTTTGCTAGATATTGTTTATCACAGTTGGTCATCTCGGTTCATGGCCCCTGTAACATCTGCTACACAACCAACAGATCCCTGACAGAACAGCTGATATTCTGCGAATATTGATAGAATTTCATTTCCAAAATTACTGCAAGGATTTTAATAAAATTTAGTATGGAGATTTATATTAACAACTTTGGACGAATTGCATGTGTGTTCATACCGTTCCAGTACAAACTTTATTCGAAACACTTTCAATAACGACAAATATTTAAGGACGTTTAAGTAAAAATATTTTCAATGTTGGCTCAGTCTAATTCACGTTGTATGGCTGTTGCCTCTAATAAGCAATCAAGGCCAATAAGACATACTGGACAACAACGAACACATTGAAAATGCAGCAGGTGTACTTCATTATGAATCTTGTTAACAGAATTCCTGACTGCTCTATAAAGTCTTTCTTGGGAGCCAAGACAAAGCATTTTCTGATTCCGTACTGTAAATTCTTACATCGTACTAGTGCCTCTATTTATGGAATACTTCTTGTGTACAGAAGGTACAAACTGTCCTTGTAAAATACCAAATTGAAAACAAGTTAAGAACCCATTAATGTTTCTCGTTCTTATTAAACACAGCGTCTGTGTTTAAATAATTCTGTGGAGGAATCATAAAATACATAAATAAAATTCAGGACGAAATTAATGACAGATTTAATTCGGGAAATTAATAACTTCCCATGGAAGACCGTTATGACAAGGCGGTAAGTTTTACGTTGCCAGGCAGTTAATTTGCTACCGAAAGCGGGTTATCGTTAATACGGATTCAGACAGAGTCGACAACGAAAAGCAGGCATGGCTTCCTTCCAACGACCATACAGACAGTGAAACCATCCAAAGGCAGGCAGAACTTAACTCAGCAGCGGCTGGTTCTTTAATTACCACCAATTTAATTTTAGAACTCCTGTGTCGGTGCTCAGTTCACATAAGCGTGTATCACCATTAACGACATTAAATAAAGCTTGCGATGATGAACGGTAGATTGATGAACTGGTGACAGAGAAATTCATCTGCCACAAGCACAATCCAGAAGTAATCGCGGCCTGATGTTCGGTTGTTTAATAATTTTTTTAGGACAAAGAAATCAATGGGAATGAGAAGGGCGTAGCATATAATATGCACGTTAGAGATTAGAAAGTTTCGGTCTGAAAAAGCAACCACAGCTTACAAGATGTAAATGGGAAGATAATATTAAAAAGAACCCAGAAAAATATGGTGGAAAAACGTGGATTGGACTCACCGGGCTCTGGATAAAAGTTAATGACTGGCTTTTGTGAACATTAACGCACTTTCGGGTTAAATAAAGGTTGAAAATTTCGTAATTAATTCTCCTCAAACAGGACTCTGCTCCATTGCAAAAAACAATAGAGATATTACAGGGTCCACCGACCCAGAATACTGTACTGAAATCCACTATAATTGCAGTACTAACATAATTTAAACGCTCGAAACAGGATGTGTAAGCTCTTTCATAATGAGCGTCACATGAGACCCTTTCCGCATGTGACACTGAGTATCGCCCACAATGCAGTTTATGATTCATCTTATGCGGGGCGTGGGTGTGTGAATGTAACCTCATTTCTTATCATGTTTGGGGGGCAATGTAAGGTGTCTCTCTCGCGGCAAGAATGTTCAACTCTCTCCTAAGAAAGCGATGATGTTCACTACTCATTTCACTAATATTGAACTGAATTAGTATCTCCCTTGTACATCCTCACGACAACAAAAGCACGTGGGTATCGGCAAAGTATAGCAGCGAACTTGTACCGTCTGCTTCACGAGGCTACAACCCAGAAGACAGCCATATTCTTTCGTCCTTTTTTTTTACACAACATTTCGGAAGCTAGTTCTGCTTCCATCATCGGGCAAGTGAATGAAACACGACATTACTTTAGAAACTGTATCATATTACTGTCAAAGACGAGCGGATTTGAGTTTCTTATGGCACCCTGATGATGGCGACAGCAAGGACATCTGAAACGCTGGTAAACTTCTACCTGACTACAACACAGAAGACAGCCATCTTGGACGGAAGGACTCTGTTGCCTCATTGTGAGTTTATTTTATTGACTTCACGGAAAGATAGCGTAACAAATGCCTGACTGAAATATTCCTTGGTTCAGACGAGGAGCGCGTTTCGGGAAGACAAAGTCGATGAGGCGGGAAAGAACTCGACCCGTTGCACGGCCCTTCAAACTGTTAAGGGCTCCGGTGAAAGGACATGGCACTCCACGGCGGTGGAATGAATGCGAAAACAGTAATGGAACATGGGACCATGTACGGTTCATCAACATCGCAGATCGACTGCTCCTGTGCCTACTGCTTCTTGTGTACACACCGATCAACGTCAACCACCACTTATTCTCTTTGCTTTCTTTAAATATTTAACAGTGCATTAGCGCCAGGGAGAGTTCCACTCTCGGTCCTTCCGCCCAGGTATAATAATACAAAAGTAGATTAATGGATTTTGAAGAAATAAAGTCCTCACGACAATCAAATGTCGATGTTACAGTTTTTCGAACACACGAGGCATGAGATGAGCAGGGCATAAAGAATGCACGGGAGAAATTATTACAAACCTTGTGCCCGGAAAATCCTGAAAGGAAGAGACTAGTTCGACCACATATCTCGGAAGCCAAATATATAAAAAAGAAATCTTGATTCAACTGGTTCAGAAAACAGTGCAACGATGGACTTTCTGAGAACGACAACAAACTTCTCGTATTTGTCTTTGAAAATACAGAAAAACTTCTAGGTATTTAAGTGAAAAAATATGTACAGATGAACGCTGTACATAAATAACTTTATTTTAAATAAAATATGAGTGTGGGCGGGGTTATATTTTTTAAAGTGCAATGAAAACGTACTTGTAGACATGTCACAATAACATTCTTTCAAACGCAGTTGCACTTCGCACTTGCAACATTTGGCGAGCTGCTTCCATCATAAGAGCGATGATGGTGTTCGGCTTCTCTGCACTTTATCCTCCTAAAATTTCTCTGCAAATTTTACCGGAGGACATATGTCCTTCTTACGTTTCGTAGTGTCCTCAAATTGTCCCCTGCAGTACAAGAGGGTCTCAGAGAGGTTCTGCCTTGAGCATCCTAACATCCCAGTGCACCCTCTGTGTGAAGGAAAGCTTTCTACTAGAGCTGCTGATATTATTCTTATCTACAGTCAACAGTATACAACTGCTGCCTTAAAATAAGCCACGACCTCTTCCTTTGCGAGCCTTTCAAACCAATTAATGGCGCCACGAGTTATTTTCAGAACTTGTAATACTATCGCCCCATCAAGGCCACAACATTGTATATCTGACCACTTTCACACGTGTCTTGGGATCTCTGATCTGTAGAGACATTTTCCTGGTTTTACTACGCTCTCAGCAAGTATTCTGAAAGTAAAATCTCCAACAACCCGGCAGAAAAATTCTGGGATAATTTGGTGACACAGTGCGCATTGTACAGAGGGAAGTGCTTGCCGGATGTGGCAATGCCATAAATCTAGCACCAGGATCTCTGGAAGTTAGGGCTGTCCAAACACTGATGTTCGAATAACAATAACCACGCAAAGATGCGAGCCACAGATATAACTTATGCTTCAACAGGGTGAGTGAAAAGCTTTGCTCGTGATTCCTCACAACAGACTGAGCAGAAATGCGCGTGACTTGGTCGTTGTTAATAATCTTGACTCAAAATTTGTCACGGTTTTCCTCAGGATCTCCAGAGTAATGCGAGGACAGTGATATAAAATTTCCATAGCCGCCTACTTCGAAATTCTCAGATCTGGTATTTTTATAATAGCAATGAGACAAGACTGCGGGGGGGAGGGGGGTATGACGTCATGGTGTCGGTTCGTGCCCTTTGTCTGAAATGCCAGCGTCTGCTTAATAAGGGCCATTTCTCTGATATTTCGTCCAAATGTCAGTCATTCTTCCGTCTCTAGGGACTACTCTAGAACGCGGCGTAAAGTCGTCCCGTCATTACGAACTTGCATCGCCTCGGTCTTCAGTAACGACAACCAAAGGACCGAAAGTCGCTTTCGGCAAGAGTATAAATCCTGCGGTGTGACAGTGATGTCGGATTTGAGGTTTTCACGGCGGTAAGTCTGAAGATGACTGTCTTCTGGGTAGAAGTTTACCGACGTTTCAGAGGTCAATGCTGCCTCCATCACATCTCAGCGCCCTTGGCACTCACGTGCAATTCAGCCAATGGATTGCATGGAGAACTCTTTTTATAGCATCGACATCAATACAAGTTTATTATTATTTAGTGTTCTGTCTGACGACAGGTCCTTATGAACAGGATCCTTCCATCCTTTTCTCGGACTGGGACCTGTTCATATTCGTTCTTGGCAGATGATCCAGAAGTGGTTTGCCATTGCCTTCTTCTGTGTGTGAATGGAGTAATTGTTGGGATGCCACGGAGAAACCGGGGAAGAAGCCCCCGGAGGAAAACTCCGTGTTGCCTAGACCACGGCCTTGCCCAACACAAGTTATAAATTCGGGATACTAATGTCAACTGGATGGGAACACTAATAACGACTCAGACAGGCGGAAATTATTCACGACGATATTAAGAGCAGTTTTAGTCTGGGAAATGTCTGCTATGGTTAATTTCAGCACATTTTGTCTTCCTTCCTATTTGAAAACGTAAATATTGAGATATAAAAGCTACCGTTGTTTGTTTGAGCGTGTGAGTTGGTCTCTCTCATTGCATGTACAACCTCGACTGAGAATGCTTAAGAACAGGGTGTTGAGAAAAACATTCGGACCTACGAGAGGAGGCTGGATAAAGCCGAATAATGAGCTTGTTTATTATAGACTAGTCATGCGAGGTGACTCAAATTTAGTATTAAGGGGTCAATACATTGCTTGTGTCTCAAAAACTAGTGAACAGATTTCGATTAAATTTGGTTCTCTTGGGGAGACGAGCTGCCCACACACACAAAGAATGCGAACCTGGTCTTATTTTGGTCCGTATGTGACCTATTTACCTCCTATTTTCCATGAACTTCAAATCGAAATTTATCACCGGCTTATCGTAAAAGAGATCATCACATGCCACAAAGTGTGGTTAGGTCTTATCAGGACGAAATCACGCTGTAGTTGGAGGCAGAATTTTCAAAACGTATAAACTGAAATCTGCAGCGCAAAAAGTTTCCCGAACTTAAAACCACTTGGCTGGCGGGCGGTTCCTGACGAACATGTGTCAGTGCACAAACCGGTACTGTTCCCGGGCCGATCCGGTTTCATTCACACTGTGTGCACACTGACGGCGGCGTGCGGGCTGACACAGCCTCCATTTGCATGTTCCGATTAAAAGGACTCGAGTAACGAGCTTTTGTAAGCACGATTATGAACCCTGGGTTACACAAAGACGGAAAATCTTCACTAGCTACATAACTATTAATTTTTCCAGGGCACTGAACCATGGAGTCAATTATTTTCAACTTTTACTTAGGATGTTGTGTTCTGTTTGCATGCATTCGTGGCACATCAGTTGTCAATGAAGATGTAACTCAAACACATACCGCGAGCCATCAAACAGACGTAAGATACCAAAATATTAAACACCGAACTGGCAGTCACTGCTTCTAAAGCAGGTACTTGAATGAATGTGCGATCCTCAATCACTGAGTGTCGTCGTGGGTCGATTGGCTGGCTTCACGCCACTGACCGCGGCTGGCATATGTAAGGAGGGCCTAGGCGACAAGAGTAGTTTTCGGTAAGACATGGGGCTCCCGCCCTCCAGTAGCTGCCAGAGACATGTCCGAAGGGTGTCGGATTGCACGACATAACAGGACGACACAAACTCAGAATAAGAGCGAAATACATCGCTGAAGGCAAATTTTACACCCGACTGAAATTGACGTAGTTTCGGTGGCGTTAATATACACTGGCGTGCATAAAGAAACTTTCGAGGTGTTTTGTTCCAGTGTTTGATGCTTATAGGTCCTACATAGACGCCCAAAAGAAGAGAGAATAACAGGGCGACTGAGGCATCTGTCCCTCCACCGACCGGCGGACATATTTCGGACATTCCTCTGTCATCTGCCACCCAGATGCTGCGGTGTTCCTTCGTAGCGATGGCGTGCCTCAGTTAAGAACAGAGCCACCTTACGTCGTGCTAATATACTAATAGACATTATGTTATTGTAACACAACTAATTTATCATTTAAAGCGTAATATTAAACAACATTTTGCTTTCTGACAGAAAAAATATATCCGGGCCTTAATCTCATTCAATTGTGAGTGTGTAACAGACATAAATCACTGTATTAAGACAGTACGATACATTATCCGAGCCGGGATAGCTCAGTCAGTAGGATTAGGGTTCGATCCCCGACGGGAGCAAGGATTTTTCCTCTAGCCTCTGCGGCCAGACCGGCTCTGGGGCCCACCCAGCCTCCTCTACCCGACGGGGGCAGAGGATTTTTCCTCTAGCCTCTGCGTCCAGACCGGCTCTGGGGCCCACCCAGCCTCCTCTACAATGGGTACCGGGGTCCTTTCCCGGGGGTAAAGCCGGCCGGGGCGTGATGCTGACCACTCACCCCCATCTAGTGCCGAGGTCAAGGAAGAGAGGAGCTATACCTCCTCTCACCCCAAGCGCCTACATGGCGTATAGTGGGACGGCTTTGCTTTACTTTACTTTTTACGATCTGAGAAGCGGATGACAGATGATAAGACACGTCATTTTTCTTCGAAGATCTTGTTCTGTGGTCTGACGAGGTGGAAGTCTTACTGTGCCTCCAAAAGTTACATTTTGGCTCGGACTGTATGGGGATGGGCGTTGTCGTGGAGGAGGATCGCTTTCTCTGTGGGCAAACCAGGGTGTTTCAACCGAATGACCTCATTCCGGTGTCTCAGCGGAGTGCAGCAGCGGTCCCGAGGCCAAGGGTCTCAGGGTCTCTGGGAGCTCTTAAAGCAATTCTCCAATTGTAAATTTTCTTAACCTTGTGGATGGTCTTCTGTCTCACATCCCAGACAAGATGATAGGCAGTCAGAATAAATTAATGTCTCCTCCCACTCATTTTTAAACACGTGGTACAAATGTTATTGTCTGTCCTGCAAAAATACACTGCTACCATTCTAAAACTTTTAACATTACCAAAATTCTGTCTGCCTTCGGCCTAGTTTCGGGTCGGATAATCAGGACTCAACTGTCTGTCATGTAATATTTTCTGTCATCACAACTTTTATACTTCCGCAAACATTGCTATCACCTTTTACTTTTCTCTTGTCTTGGGGTGGGCGGAAAATAAAAAAAATGATGAACTTCGCAAGAAGTTTTCTGGTACAGCAGCGAATCGCGGGTTGGGGCGGAATGTGATGTAACACGCTTGAGATAGCTGCTAAGAAACAGCCCAAATTTTGCGAAGATTCAGCACGGGAAGTTGTTCAAAAGAAAAAGATAAGGCTTACACAAATAGGAAATATTTTATTGAAGGCAGAATAAGACATAGATCAAACCGATGAAACAACAAAACACAGAGAGATTAAAAGAGAAGAGTGATCAGAGACAGAAGTGAAACTTCCTTCCTGAGTGGTTTCATTTCCAGTCCACGGATCGTCGCTACCCTCAGCCTCGAACACAAGGATCTACTTGTTTCGCTGCTAGCTTCTGAGTTCCAAGTGACTGACGAAATTGCAGCCTGAGGTTCGTGGCACGCCTTGGAGAGAAGAAACGTAAGGACACAAGCACTCAATCAACAATCGTCCATCCTTCAAAGCAGCACATACAAGACTGCTCCTTGCTTTGGCGTCGCCGTGGGGAGGCCAGTAGACCCACAGACAGGCTTGTTCGGTGTTAAAAAACAAAAAAAAACTTCTGAAATAGGGCTGCACAAAGTTTGGTTTGGTCGCTGTATGAGACCAGCTACACACATGAAAAGAACGCATGACGGGGCGAAAGTGTCTGTAGGTCCGTAGTATCAAAGGAATCTGACGACATTTAATACAACAGTTCCTGTTTGATAAAGGCGAATCCCAATTTTATGCAATAAGCTCCAATCAGAGTTTATAAATATTAAAAAATTGTCAGTGGAAGCACGGTTCCGGAGAATTTGACGTAAATACGTCTATACGGAAAGGAAGTTTATATATTGGCTTTATTCTAAATATTTCCTTTATACATGCTTTACAATTGAGACAAGTTTGATGAAGACATTGCTTATTCAATTTCAATTAGTTACCCTTAAAATGGGTCTGTGGCAGCTAAATGTAATGTAAAGTAATGTAATGTAATGTAATGAAATGTAATGTAAGGTAATGTAATGTAAAGTCGGAGGAAAACTCCGTGTTGCCTAGACCACGGCCTTGCCCAACACAAGTTATAAATTCGGGCACCGCCGGGAATCGAACCCGAGACCCCAGGATTACAAGGCCAGCGTTCTAACCGCTGGACCACCATGGCTGTCCAAGGCAAGGTAAGGTAAGGTAATGTAATGTAATGTTTTATAGGTAACAACAATGCCGAGTAAACAGATGACGTTTCCTAGGTAACCATCTTACACATTTTCGTCACACTTTTTTGCGGAATGACCTGACCTTAAAATATAGACGTATTTACGTCAAAAAAACTGTTCTTCATAAGAAACTGGTGCAGCCTGTTTTAATCAAAACTTTATAATTTCAGTTAAGTAGTAAACGTCTAACAACAACGGACAATCATGTACAGTGACTGGGATGACTGCAAGAAACTAGCATCAATGCCGCATGTATTCAAGACCGCAAAGAAGAAAAATAGTGTATTTCAAACTGCGGGCCACACATGAGAGCAAACGTGACAAATGACCGCTTCAGTAAGACGATATTATTAATACAGTTCACAGATGTTTACGGAAAGAACACAGTACAGCAGAGATCGTGGTGGTAATTTCCCCACGAGTCGCTGAGTAATTTCTTTCATCCAACTGTCTAAATAGGGAGGGGACAGAGTACAAACTATTCGCAGTGTGGGTGGGTTCAGCTGGCGCAGGATAAGATGCGAGTCGTGTGTATGAGAAGCTTTCGGTCCATACAAGAGGCAATTTCTTGACCGGATTAGCAATTATTAAGTCTTCGAGGAAGTTCCTGTAGTGAAGGATACGAAACTTTGTCTCGCCGACTCAGGAAGAAATGTGACATCGAGGGTGTCTGACAAAGTATCTCGGTGAGATTACCGGTTCTTATAGACCAGTGGTATTCAAAATTTTTTGTTCGCGTACCCCCAGATATAATTTCTCTTCAAATTTGTACCCCCAAAAGTTGTTGGTGTATAATTCAAGTTATACATAGTATATAATCTACATCTAAAATAAATTAAATAAATTACATTACTGATTATTCAGTGTTTATCATAACATAATATATAATTTTTTTTTTAAATTTCACGTACCCCCTAAGATGTCTTCGCGTACCCCCGGTTGAATACCACTGTTATAGACTATCTGCTTCAATATTCTTAAATTTGTGGAAGGTCTTTAGGAATCCACACTAACGTATACATTTCTGTAAGAATTAAGTCGACAGTTACGTATTTGTGTCAAGCTGTGGTTCATATAAAAAGGAGGATTTCAGAAAGTAATGTTCCTTCCGAGTCGAGGCATCTTTGGCAAACGACCTATTAATGGGTTGGACGAACAGAGTCCAACTTGTCGTCGAGATTCATTAAACACAAATGTTACTCAGGCTTGTGTTCTGAAACTTCTTCATTCGACAGAGAAAATAATTCTGATCCTTTTATTTCGAAAAATATGCAGCTAGTGTAATCTACCTCCCCCGAAACAAATAACCTACTTCATTCACACGTGCGTTTCACTGCGACGCTGAGGACTCCGGCCTTATCAAGAAAATATGTTCATAGAACAATCCGCCTGACTTGCACTTTACGAAATACAAGAAGCTTGGATGAAAGAGCATTCCGCCCGCTGATTAGACAACCAAATAGTTCTGGCGCCAACAGCAGTCTTAACGAAGTGAGCGGTCGACCGATCTGCGGGCTTATGAAGGCGACCGGTTTAAAGACAATTCACGTCGCTTCAATTCGCTTTTGCTGATGATTAACGACAAAGTATCAGCACAAACGATAGCGTAGAATTTCATCAGACGAAAAGAGCGTGGGATCAAACTTTTGTGGTGGGCTTTGTGTCTGAGAATCTCTGTAGTACGTTTCACGCTCGGTAGAGGCTCGCATCACATTTCATTGGCTTCTTAGTTCCCCATTAAAAAGTGCCTGCCTCATCACTATGAAGAAAGGAGTAAAAGGAGATACAGATAAGGTACGAAAGAAAGACAAGAATGAAATAACGGAGGGGAGTAGGAATATTTATTGCAATAATGTGACATGGATACCGCGCTGAAGCGGTGATCGTGCAAATCGATAAAATGAATGTAACTCGCTGTACTTTCTAACAATCGAAACATCCGAACACTGATGCAGTGAACAGTTTCTGAAAAAAGAATCTGGCACGAACGGTAAAGCCGAAAGACGCTATGGCGGCAACATGAAATAGCAAAGATCGCAAAACACTGACAGAAGTAAAGATCCACGTTAAATGGAGACGAGTCTGAAACGGAAGTATATTGCCATTTTACGTTACTTTGAAGCCACTGGTTAGCTCGCTTCTACCGAGTGAGTCACTGTAACACCACTCACATCATTACCAGAAGGTCCAACAGAGCGCACGCCAACCTAGACCGGGTAGTACAATGTTTCGCCACTAGATGCCGTACAACAGTAATCATGACGTCTTGGCTCGAAACTTTGAAGAATACCATACTGATGGAGAAAGCATTTG
Organism: Zootermopsis nevadensis; assembly: GCF_000696155.1. Next base: position 163,987 of record NW_019060673.1, on the reverse strand, counting down.
GAAAGGTGAAGCCACAACGGCTCATGGCAAAGGCCTTGTGCAACCTTATTGTGAATTTAAATCTGCTGCAGCCTTTTTAAATTAAATAACACAGTTCACAAAATGTGGTAATAGCAGTGAGATTTTGTTTAAGCGGTATCTTATTATCTCATCAGCCTATGCTGCTATGTGTTGTTAAAACGCTTATGTCTCGATAATTTTAATAATTCTCTACAACTGTTGAACTGTGCATTTCTCAGGATAGATATTTGTAAATTAAGTAAATTAAGAACGACCAAAACACATTCTGTGCCATCTTTATCAAAAAACATACATCATAAATGGCAAAAATAAATACTATCGCCAACGAATATTGTTTTCGGATCAGTCTGTACGTAGCGGCTGGGGGTGTTTTGCCGTTAGAAGGATTACGTATTCGTTCCCATCAGCACGGGGTACGAAATATACTGACGGAATGGCAAATGCGTGAGTACAGAATGAGTTTGAAAAAAGTAGTCGTATACGTCATCAGTAAAATTTTCGTCTTCAGCAACAAAATATTATCTGGAACTCATCTTCAATGACATGTTTTTCCCACTGGAGCTGTGCCAAGGTAATTCTTGACTGGCATTAAGGCTTTGACCGGGATGTTCTTTTGTTAAATCTTATGTGGTACCGCCTGATTCGACTTCTAATGGTTAAGTGAAGTGTTTTCTTCGCGGTACGGTCTGGATTCGTAAATATTATGAAGACGAGCTTCGGCTTCAAAGGGTTAACCAGCTGATTTTCGTAATGGTGAGGTGTAGTGTTTTCTTCGCGGTACGGACTGAATTCATAAATAATATTCAGACGAACTTCGGCTTCAAAGGTTTAAGGACGACATGAACCTTATTTGTTTGAAGAGCCAAAACTCAGTCGGGGCAGGACAAGTGTTAGGGTACTTCAATTTCTTTTCCATAACAGAAACAAGTTTTAAACGTCGCACAATCGCTTCACGTTACAAGAACCGGTTTTTCAAGGGGGGTGTGTGTTCACTGGTACGCGCGTGGACAGCGGTGACTTACCTCCACGTTAGGTTGGTGTAGTGCCACTTCTGGCCGTGAAGTGTGTAGCGCTTGCTGCGGAAGTGGGTGGACGCGATGTCGGGCAAGCCACACCGAGGTTTCTGCATCAACGATACAGTAGCGTCGTCCATTTCGCCCGTTGCCGGAATGCTGCCGAACGTCTGCAAGGCAGAAAGCATGACTGACACGCGAAACAAACAGCACTTGGCCGCTGCTGAATCAAATGAAACCTGCACATAGATTGGTCTTCAGAATGTATGACGACGAAAGACAGAGCGAGGGATAAGATAACGAAGGGGAATAATGAAAGAGTTAAACTTACGGATACAAATCTTATTACAATCTATCACTTCTGTAT
>NW_019060673.1:145366-162479 GCF_000696155.1 Zootermopsis nevadensis | reverse complement strand
CGACGCGGAAAATATTCAAGGAAGAAAGAACTTTGACTATGTGCAGCTAGCCTTATTACTGCAATTTGTACAGAGATCAATGAGATGTTAAAAGTTACAATGAACGCTTTTGGAAAAAAGTACTGCCTCCGAGTACACTGTTACAGTCTTGTTTAACAAATAACCTACAAACATACTTCTTAAACTACATTACATCAATTCAACAACCGCTGATTTCACAAATCATCACTTCGGCGTAACCCGATACGAATAAATTTATACAGCCTTCGCCTTAGCAGAGGCAACCAACATGACGCCGTACGTATGTTTGGCTGCAGACTACTCAGGCGTAAGAGTGGCGTATTATAATTACAGAGCTGTAGACACAAGCATTTCTAACGCGTGAGAATTATTTATATTATAACCAAAGTTTGAAGTCCTTAAAATTAAAAATATGTAACTATTATATAACCTCTTTGTTGCGTGGGTGTGAGACATGGTCTCTGACTCAAAGAGAATAATGAACATTGACTCTGTGCAAGGAAAAAAATTGACGACATTTGAATGTTTTAAATGAAGTAACGTAAATAAGGAGATAATTAAAGGGGAAAGAAGACATCTACTTTGTGCTTTTCCTAATGTTCTTACGGTGAGATGGCCTACACATCTAGCTTGCTTGGGGAAACAAGAAGTGCACGAACTTTGTGGGGAAATTTCACTGGAAGCAGCCTCATGCGATAATAAAAGTGGTCCCTTCCCTTGATATTTTCATAATTATAACGCGTGTTATGTGTACAGCCCACTTCAACACCAGAGGACTATCACTTAAACTCTAATCGTAAATACTCCCGTTATAAAATAACGTACACTTGCTAAATGCAGTTCATTTTTCCCTGAGCCGTGTTATAAGAATTGACGATCGAGGACCACTGACCTGCAAAGTTCTGATGGCATCTCGGAGTTGGTCGTCGGTTCTCAGGTTGCCAGTTTCCAAGTCAGACTGAGGCAGGTAGCCGAAATCCATTAGATAGCGGTGCTGAAACATGAAATACGTATGTAAGATTTGAGGTTTTCACAGCCGTGAGTATGAAGATTTCTGTCTTCTGGGTTGTCGCCCTGATGACGGTGGCATTATGACCTCTGAAACGTTGGTAAACATCGAGCAGACTACACAGCGCAACACCCCAGAAGACAGAAATCTTCATCGCCCTGATGACGGAGGCAGTATGACCTCTGAAACGTTGGTAAACATCGAGCAGACTACACAGCGCAACACCCCAGAAGACAGAAATCTTCATCGCCCTGATGACGGAGGCAGTATGACCTCTGAAACGTTGGTAAACATCGAGCAGACTACACAGCGCAACACCCCAGAAGACAGAAATCTTCATCGCCCTGATGACGGAGGCAGTATGACCTCTGAAACGTTGGTAAACATCGAGCAGACTACACAGCGCAACACCCCAGAAGACAGAAATCTTCATCGCCCTGATGACGGAGGCAGTATGACCTCTGAAACGTTGGTAAACATCGAGCAGACTACACAGCGCAACACCCCAGAAGACAGAAATCTTCATCGCCCTGATGACGGAGGCAGTATGACCTCTGAAACGTTGGTAAACATCGAGCAGACTACACAGCGCAACACCCCAGAAGACAGAAATCTTCATGAAATGCATAAATAATTGTACCTCCTCCTTCCTACCACTAACCACAGGAACAATAACAAGCTGAAAAACGGAGATAAACCACAAAACCTGCGCTGACAACTAAATAAAGTAAATAGACGTGTCGTGTTTTGGACTGTTCGATCGGTAGTCAGGACGAGGTCCGAGGTTCGAGATCCGTCCGAAATAAGAAAGAGGGAGATCAGAAGAGGGGGTCAGTTAGCAAATCTGACCACTACAAAAGTTATATTCCAGCGGCAGTACTTCGTACCTAGCAGAGACGTGAAGATTCTGGCCAGTTAATGTTACGATGGAGCAGTTGTGGTAATTTTTTTTCTGTTAAGTTTGTGAAGAAATGCGAGGCACGTTGGTACAGGTCATGTTTTCGTGTGTATTTTGCGCGGTGTTATACGATGTTTATCTCGTCACAGTAAGCGGTTATTAGGGAGGATTATAATTTGTGATTTATAAGCAGAATAAACCTGAACTTAATAAGGCCTTCAGCAGTGAAAGATTAGGTTAGCACGGCGCTGCCGATTTGTCGTTCGTGGTGACCACATTCCTGTTCCTGAACAAAAAACGTTAACCACCGGAACAAAGTGTTTCGAGTTGGTGTTTGTGCTCCGAAATGTTCCTCGAAAATAATTAGTGTTATTCAGTTAAGATGCTGATTGGGTTACTGAACGCATCAGAATGTGTCTAACGGTAGGTTGCAGGAACACGAGGCTGAAGCAAAGTCAACTCCAACTAAAACCGGAGACATGCACAAGTTTGCTGCGTGGAGCTTGTGGCTATTAATTTTCAAAAAAACAGTGACTGGAACGATTTCTTGGCCCTTAGGTCCAACGAGAAAACTATTCTTCGCCTGTGGCAAGAAGGACACCACCCTGATGTACATAAATCGGTACCGACGAGCCACTTGTTCGGAAGCAACAGAGGGCTTTGTGATGCTGCCTCTCCTAGGGGTCACGATATTAGAGCGGGCGGCGTCTCAGCCTCTGCGCAACAGTGAAACAAGTCGCCTGAATCGTGAAGTAAGAGCCCGCTGCGAATATTTTCGTTGTAAGCATTGATCTTCTGGGATGCGACACTGAAAATTGGGGCAGTATGTTCCTCCTAAACGTTGGTATCTACTTGTAAGTCCACACTGTGTTACAACTGAGGAGTCATTTTAAGATACTGAAGCGTCGATTAAATCATGCAATGTTTCGAAAGATAGATTCTGCTTTCATCTTCAAGAAATTTATCTTTGTTGTCTCCTGAACTCAATCTGCGGCCCAGGGGTCTCCTTCCACAGGAGATAGTGCAGGCGTTCAACTCTGAATAGTCTTCTGCAGAGGGGAGTTATATTCGTATTATGAACAATTTTGTATGATTTGAGGTTTTCACAGCGGTGAGTATTAAGGTTTCCGTCTTCTGGATTGCAGCGCTGTGTAGTCTGGTCGATGTTAACCAACGTTTCAGAGGTCATACTGCCTCCGTCAACAGGGCGATGAAGATTTCTGTCTTCTGGGTTGTTGCGCTGTGTAGTCTGGTCGATGTTAACCAACGTTTCAGAGGTCATACTGCCTCCGTCATCATGGCGATGAATGACCTCTGAAACGTTGGTAAACATCGACCAGACTACACAGCGCAGCAACCCAGAAGTCAGAAATCTTCAACAATTTTGTACACTTCGAAGAAAGCTCAGAAGCTCATTTAGGCCAATAAAAACCTGTTTCTTTTCGTCACAATGTTATAAGCACCTTACAACAGTCCTGCACTACAGCGGGCGTACAGCACGCATTAGTTCCTCTTTACAAGCCCGTTTTATTACTGTAGAAAGAGAACCTTTGCAGTGACAAGTTACAGCTCGTATATTTACTAAACAACACGCCTTCAGCACGGAATATAATGGCTGCTGGTTGCAGCACGTGACAGGAAGTGAAATAACAATGCTCAAAGCACCGATTCGAAGGGCTGAACCGAGACACAAAATGCAAAAATTAACACAAATATAAGCATTTTTGAAATTTAGGATTTGAGACTTTCGCGGCGAATACAATCAATAAAATCTTCTCGGGCAAAATCAGCTGCGTTAACTGGTTACCGTAGTAAACCGACGTTTCGGGAACCAACTGTCTCCATCTTCAGGATTCTGATACGACTGGATCTTCGGAATTCGCAGGCGACGTTTCGAACTCCGGTTTATTTGCTATGAAGTCCGTAGTTCCTTCCTGTTAGCGATCCGTCCATTAATCGAAGCACATCGCGTACCCGGAGCTTCCTCAATGACCTGGTATAAATACACACCATAAAACTGCACTGCGCAGAGTTGGTAGTTGAGTCAGTCACCTTGTGCCCTGAACGTGTCTGCGCATAAGCCACTGCTCCTCTCCTGCCACCATAACCATATTTGAGCCGCTGCATCCGTATTTGAATCAACTGCGGTCCGTCTTTCTCAGAAATTGAACGCTTGTGTACACACGAGGGCATGAACAGAGCAGCGCGTAACAGCGTCGAGAGGCGGTGACGCTGTGACGCGTTGAGGAAAACGCAGGAGATGATGGGAAGAAGACGGGGCGGAAACGGAAGCAGGGCAGGAGGAGTGACAGAGAACAGACGTCGAAAACAAAGGAAAAGGAAAGTAAGGAAAGGGAGACAGGTAAGACAGAAAGAGGAAAGAAGGAAGAAGAAAGACACGAACAAGAGAAAAGGGAAACAAACCAAAATCAACAAACAAGGAACGAAAAAAAATCAGGCACCTAAAAAAAATACACCTTTGTTTTCTTTCAAGGCGTCGCACTGTCCCCAGGGAGGACTTTACAGAAACCGAGTGTTGCCACAAATGATTTCCGGCTTAGAACGGCAATGCTGGTCGTTCGCAATTACGGCCAGGATGTAGGTACCAATTTCCGGCCATTTCGCACGTGCAGAACCTTACATCGTTAGTGGAGGTGTACGGACAGCTTCCACCTTCCTCTAAAATTGCTTCAATACACGCATGAAGAATCACAATTTTTAACATACTGCATCGTTCTATTCCAATTAGTTCTGATAGTTCTGTAGTGACGTCATATCCGTCTAGACCATATGATGACTGGTATTAAGATCTTTTTTTTCCCTTCTGGCTAATAGAAGTAACATCTGTTCCCCAGCAACAGAGACTTGGACCGGTAACACACATTTATCTCCGTCACGTCATCAGATTACAAGTAGATTCTGCAGACATATAAAAGAAGTTAGGAAATGTTCGCATAGCGAAACAACTCTGGTGGCCTTTGCCCTTTCCGAATGGCGCCAGTGACGTCAGATTGCCTGGGCCCTATGACCTTTCTCTCGCACGACATAATGCCGACGCCACTGCCAGCAGCTACCAAAATCTCATTTCTCCATATTATATTTACGATTTGTGTGAAATATATCAATATTCACTAAAATTAAATTTGCCTTACAAACTTCAGTATGGACGCTTCAGTAGAGAATTTAAATTCCGTCGCTTTGGAGATAAAATATGCACACGGACGGCCAGACATGATCTCCCATTAAACTGCTAAACAAATTTGCAATTTGCAGATTAGTATATGAGCCAAGTAAACACGAAAACCAATAATTTAGGCATGCCTAAAGTTGCAAAGATATTATTTGAAAAGGAGATAGAGTAAATTTCAAACACGGGCGTATGTGCACTCTTGTTTTCTTTCGGAAAGCACATTTCTGTCGTTTCAACACAAGGACATACACAAATCGTCAATATCGCTACGTATTCTTAGAAGCAGAGAAACAGAAATGCATTAATCCAGTGGCTTAGACGTAAGCAAGAGTAGGAACGGCGCGTGGGGGGGCAGTGCACCAGCATGGCAACTGGAGACACAGTATCTTTTGGACACGCATTTCAGCATGCCAATTAACAGCAGTTTTTACAAGTCTCAACTGGGGCTAGTGAACTCGTCACTGTAATTTTTTTCTTTTACAAGACGCATGACTCACTTGCTGCATTTATAAAAATAAACGGTTTCAAATCTTTTACCTCCAGACTAAAAGTCTACAACGCTATCGCTATGCTAACCTTCTCGGTAATGTTTGCAGATGTCGTCGAATAGGTCCAGAATTTGCAGACTACCTGCAAGACATTCGAACCAGGTCCCCGAGGTATGGAAGATAAAAGCTTTACTGCGCAGTCGCAGTAACTGCCATCCTGATACTTCATGTCAAGGATTGCCGAAAACAAAAATTTCTGTTATCTGTGTGGCACTGTAGAGTATTGAATGGAGACCTCAGAATGCAGTACACTTAATAAAAGGATCAATAAATCTTCTGAAATGAACAAGAAAGTAACTACCATGCAAAAACAGAGTTAAGAGGAAATACTGATGATGCACGACATGCGACTAGTCACCGTGAATCAGCATGTCAAACCCCAGGGTTGCTACGTTCAGGCAATCCGCCAAACACACGAGCCAGATAAGTGATCTACCTTCAAGGCGACTCTGTGCCATGCTGCTTCTCTGTTTACGTGCGCAGACGCCGCTAGTAATCGTTGTGGGGAGAACGAATTATCTGAGACAAGATAGTAATAAAATTAATGCTGAATATGTAATTTGGAAAGAGGCTGCAAAGATCAGTTTCAAGTACCAAAGCAACATTCCCCTGAATAGACTTATAAAAGAAGGTAAACCCAGAGTCAGTTAGTTGGTAACCCAGTCGAGGTTCGAACTGGGTAAAGACTTGGTAGACTTCTACCAGACTACAGGGCGCAACATTCCAGATGACAGCCACGTTTCTGTGGTTTAATTTTGATCAAGTTAGTACATGAAGGCACTAAGGCATGCTTAAATTTAGTCCGATCTAATGTCTCTCGTCGTAGTGAATAAACACGCCTTTCTGACACGGGAGACAGAAGGAAAACCCCGAATCACAGTTGTAAGACCAGTAAAGTACACGAGATCTGTTAAGTGTTGCTTCCGGGCAGATGTTAAGTGTACAGATAGGCGCGTTCATGTTTTGTTCGACTGGGCTGACAGCTTTACAGGTAACATCGGCTCACACATCTCATTACCAGCTGCAAGTTTCCGAGACACACATTAATTCCATGCAACGTATATTACATATGCTGATACTACAGCCGAGACAAAAAGACTCTGATGAACAGCTTATGACAGCAATCCTGCTTCAAAACGCTCCAGTCTGTGTCAATTATAAAAATGTTCCAGGGGGTATTCTTCAAAATGTTTTTCTCTGCACGAAGGCTGAGGATCCTACACGAGAACGCCCATAAATCGTATAATCACTGAAGTTGGTTCTGATAATTACGATCCATTCAAATGTACAGGGTGTTTCTTAGTACTGAAGTAATGCCATGCCGGAGAGTATTTCGACCGCTGGTTCCTATGCTCCCAGCCCGACTGTGAGGAAACATTCTTTAAAAAAGAGACGAATTTTAATCTGGTAGTCACGATTTCTGATCATTCCGTCCTGGCACACGTAAGTACGTGCGCACTCAGTAGTACAGTTTAAATTATGTAGGCCTATATATTACAGGGAGTATTTTCTGTTGGCACTGAAACCACGTCGACTGTAAGATCTGTTGACAGCACAGACCGGAATTTGTTGCTGAGTATCAACAATCTAAATTCCTCTATTTATAGTGTAGGGATTCCAAGTCCACGCGTCGCACCAAACTGACGTGTTTCAACATTCACGTGCGACTTGAAATTACTCCGTACATTCTAATAAAAGGTTGTAATTCACGAAGCGACGTAAAAGGAAGGCAGGAGCAAAGACTTTTATGCAACAGCAGTTGAAAATAGCCCAACAAACTAATCCATTTTGCTCTGACGTTCAATACGAGCGTCTTCCTTCTCTTCTCCTTTTTCTTTCATTTTCTTTTTCCTTCAAAATTTTCTACCTTTTTCTCTCTCTCTACTCAGCGTTGTTCTAGGCCAGGGGTGGCCAACCCAAATGATCTTTCGGGCCACTTTGGAAATGCATCATAACTCCGCGGGCCACATATAAAATTATATATCCCCATATTAGATTTAGATACACTATAGACATTTTTTTGGAGTGAAAAATTGAAACATAATGAGTTATTATTATTGTGTTTACTATTATTCTTACATGTAAACAGATAATTTTTTAATATATGGATGCACAAATAATGTATTTTTTTAATACATTGGTTTTCACTACTTTGGCCATTATAAAATAAATATATTTTGTAAAAGTGTGATGAATCTCGCGGGCCGGAAAAATGTTCAAGGCGGGCCACATGCGGCCCGCGGGTTGGCCACCCCTGTTCTAGGCTGTAATTTCTTCCCTTGCCACTTACATCTTCTGCTATGATGAAACTTTTACGTACACGGAAGGACTAACTTATGGAGGATAATCTTATTCGATTACAAGACTCGCTCCTGGCACTGGGGAGGTCGCCAGTTCGAAAGTAGGACACGGTCGATATTAAGAACTTACTTGCTTTTATGTAAAAATTTAGAAATGATGACCGATTCCTTCACTATTTATATAATGATGCCAGTTTTCATTAAATGCCATTTAACCTGCTAGTACGAACAGTCCTGTTAAGTTCACTGCAACAGCACAGTCGAAGGCGCTAAGAGTAAGACGCCGGGTTCGACTTCCGTTATGGGAAATTATGTTCACATTTTCCTCTTTTGTGTTGTACTGTGTAGGCAGATACTTAGCGCTGGGCTTACTTCCCCGTCCAAGGAATTTTACCAAATGTCTTAAATTACCTGCTGTTTTTAATCGTAACAGGAAAAAAAGAGAGACGAGGAAAAACCATACGTGAAATGACCTTTCCTTAAAGAAGTAATACATTTCATAATTATGTAACGCCTTCTGATAGGCTTTGGCGTATATTATTCTTGCAACAAACAAACAAGTTTCTGGGGTCACTTGCAGGCTAGCACAGATTACAAGGCTTCCTTCATCCGAATCCAAACGGCTCACGATTGTAAAAGTTACAATACAGAGAACAGATCCATTCATAAAAGTGTAATTTGACTCTGGAGACATCACAGTCAACAAAAAATACCAACACCATTCCTGGTTTGCTTTCATTTCCATTAAAGTAGGAGAGAGATTCGTTGAGCTTGATAGAGGTCAAATATAACCTAACCTCTTATGATCTGTAAATAAACTCTGTTTCTTATGTTCTGACCTCTCAGACTGACCTCTGATCACCATCAACTCTATATTGTAGTTCAGTCTGTGAACTACAGCTGGTAATAGTTATTTAGACCCATGTATTCACGTCTGCTAATAACTTCTGAACCAACCGACAGATTTTAACCAAACGTGGAACGACATACGTGGTTTCTCATTTTATATCTTCAAAACAGAAATGGCTGCCGTACAAACTGTTGAGGTGGGAGCTACAGTAACGGTGTAGGATGCTGCGTAGTACCACATTTGTTACAGATACTGGGAAAAAAATTAGCTTATGTTAGGCATACACATATTTATTTTGGCCGTCTATACACAAACTTATTAAAATGAGTTGTTAAAATATTATAACATTCACAATATAAATATAAAATACGTTATGTTATGTTTTGGTGCTCTTTTTATCGTATTACGATATTACATTCCATTTTGGCACCTTCATATTAGAAACGACATGTTTCGATGTACTAAGACATCATCTTCAGGTTATCAATTCTATTAATTTTATAAACTATTATATACTAAGCTGCGTTGCATTTATTGATTTTATGCGTTTGTGAATCCATCCATCTTCATGATTGATTTGGTGTTAATGTTTCGTTGTTTATTGTCTGTGGAATTAATTTCCAGTTATTATTATACAACTCTTATAGAAATTTATTTCTTATACACATTTATTGGTATGGAATTAACATAGGAAATGAATAAATACTATATATTATATATAAGTTTGTGTATAGACGGCCAAAATAAATATGTGTATTCGAATCAACACAAACATGACGCAATTGAGATACAAATTATGTTAGGCAGTTTATTTAAAACAACACTGCACAGTCCCAAAACTCAACGCTTGCGCCGTCTCAGAACAAAATACAAACACTTGTCACGGCAAATTGACAGTAATTTAATATTATCAGAGAAGTAGATAATAACATGCATCCGATATACTGAATTTACATGAGAGAGGGCCTCACAGTACGACATTCCTTATTACTCTTATACACAGTTCTCTCTTTTTGGTAAAGAACACACACGAAAAAGAAATTTTTAAGTTGAAAGAACTTCCTGTTTTGAACACGGTCTAACGACAGATGACGAGGGAAGCAAATAAACAAAGGACGCCTATAGCAGACAGTGGGGTCGGTCTTTAGTCTTGGGGATGTCGGGGAAACTGGTAAAAACAGAAGACTGGCGAGGCAAATAAATCAAGAGGCGAGAGATACAACACAACGCATGAAAAGTGCTACTATTACTGAAACTGCTCAGACATGTGGGCGAGGCTGGGTGGTCGCCCCGGGAAACGGGATACCCTGACCCTTCAGGCTGACCGCGTGATGCACAAAGCAACACTTCCGGTGATACGGAAGGTCACCGAACTGATGCTGGTTGCCGGACCTCAAACAAACCACAACCCCTTCACATCACATCTCTACGGAATCATCTTCTTTGTTGCAGGATCTACGGTATTTAAAAGAGACAGGACTTTCGATCGACGTCATGGCCACCCCTAGTATAAACAAAAGTCTGGAGCCCGCTAACCTCATGATACATACACGTACAGTACCAGGTGTTCTGTGTCACTCTGCGGGCTGTTCCTCAGAGCACGTCGTCTATTTGTCACTGTCCTGAAGGGCCACTTCCTCCTCCACTGTTGCATTTCGGCGTTTTCATTATACGCGGATTCTTCCCTGCGCTCAACAACTTCGACGTGCACGTGAGTGGGAAAGGATTATGAACATTCAGGTGACATCCTGCTAACTGCATTTTCGTGGTTATCCCTCTAGAAAAAATGACGTGTCAGGGAGATAAAGTAGGCCACGACAGCTTCCTTCTATATTCTTTGCAATTCATGTTTCACAGTTATCCTGAAGACGGCCGTCTTCTGACTCTAAAACGTCGGTCAGTATCAGCCAGACTACGCGACGTAACATCCCAGGCGACAGTCATCATATTCATGATAGGAATCATTCAAAATCCAGAAAATGTTGAGAAAAAAAATATTTTAATTTGTGTCGTTACATGATCTTCCCACAAAACACGCGAAATATGAAAATAAGTAAGTTCCCCAGATGAGACAAAAGTGCGAAAATAAAACTCAGTTTCCGGAAAATTCAGATTGGATAACGGATGGCAGACAACTCGAATAAAATACACCGAATATTTTAACCAGCTGGGTAACTAACAGTTTTTTTCATGGCTCTAACAAGGCACTGCAATCACTACTTCAGCCCACGCGTTCTTTATGGCCCGTTGACAACAGTAGAAATCAGACAAGCTGGCTGATTACGTAGTGGTACTGAGAGGATTGGGTTTAGCATACAATGGCGTGAATGGTCATTACGAGCCCCGGCGAGGGGCGCTGTTGGAAACCAACAAAAAACATTACTCAAAGTAGGGTCTGTAGTCTGTGACTCCACCTACACTACGCAACGAATCCACCGATGCCACATTTTGTCAGAAGTGGTTCCGTTCTTTCTTTCGTACAAAATATTAGCTTTTCCTGGGGGAAAACTATGTTTATGAAATTTATTGTCTGTCAGTCACAAATAAATATCGAACAAGTGTCCCGAGCTAATTTATGTTCCTTTGACTCGCCTGACTTGCATTCAGAGGATACCAGGTTTTAATCTACCTCGGGTTAGTCTTTCCAGTGGGAACTTGGAAATAAAACCACGACTGTCGCCTTCCACATTCTTGCCTTCTCATCATTCATGATCATGTTTCCGCTTTTTACTACGAACTTTTCTGTGGTTTCTCTGTGGCAGCGTTGTTTAATCATTTTGCCATGACAATGGTTGCCAAGCAGCATGGAACGATGTCCTATTATACTATCTGCTAAATTAAAATTATATCAAACGTGTAACACTGATTACCATGGCGACTTAGACTTCAGACACAAGACACACTATGAGAACTTTATTACAGAATACGATGTGGTATTTTCTAAAACAAAACAATGCCAATTTTCAGATCGAGAGATGGGATGAATTACACCGTCTGTGAAATCCCTTGCCTTTTACATGCTAACATTTTCAGCAGAAAGTCAATTTTATATTTTACATTTCCTCCGTAACTTAAACTGGATCTGAAAGATGCTGCAAAATGGGAACCTTAAATTTCAACGATAACACCACACATTAAATATATACAAGAAAGAAATTCGTGTTTAAACTGGAGCTGCGTAGCAACGCCCTGTTGTGGCGTATCAGTGGATTGCCTTCCTGCCACAACAGCAGGTAGCACTATACAGTATGCGTCCAATCACGTTTAAGAGGCAGACTAATTCCATTCCCAGACTAACTCATCCGGAACAAACCATTGTTGTCAGGCTTTGTTATGAAGCCACAAAAGTTTCCTTCTCCCCCTTCCATCCCGCAACAACAGAAAACAGTTCAATCCAATAACAACTCAGACTCCACCCCTTTCTAGACTTGTTTCAAATCTATTCCACAAAATGTGACGAAGTAATTATATACCAAGGACTAGACATTTCTGTTGACACGACACCGCCCTAGTGTTGTACAGTGACATTCATAGTTTGTATCAACAGGTTCTGTCCCTAAGGGCTGGTTCAAGGACATGACACAGAAGCCAGCCGGATCAGTAACTGTATCCCTGTATTAATTAATTAAATGTAACACACAAGGTTCTTCTTAATAGACGGCGAATTTGAAGTTAGACGAAAGCAGATATGGACTGAAAATTTAATATTTCGGCTACTTTTTTTTGTACTTCAGACACACCCTCCTTCCCGTAGAATCAAATTTAACATACACCCGTTGAGTAGTTTCGAAGAAAAACATGTACGACCTACTGACAATGCGTTCCACTTTGTATGTTCTGTGCAAAGACTGCGTCAAAATGAAGAACTGAAACGATACCAGAACGTAATATTCATTTATGACCAAACTATGTACACTAAAACTGCGTAGCAAATCACAACAAATAAACACCACGGTCTGGTACTTCATCTGACCTCTGACGTCCTCACTTTATGTGAATTCAAAAATCAACCGTGAAGGATAACAAGTGTGGGAAACAGAATTAGAAATGCTGCAAGTGTCTTCCGAGAAATTTCGTAAAATGCAAATGCAAAACTAGTACTCACGTGTTTACGGCCATGAATTATACTGAGTTAATGCAGAAATTTGCGATTTGGAGGGGGGGGGGGAAGCGGAGGTCGCCGCCCAGAACTGTTCTTAAATGTACACGCAAAGATATTTTATCTTGCTCAGGAATTATAGTTACGACGATACAAAACAAGAAAGAAATATAGTTTATGATTTTGCGAGGATTAAACAAATTATTATTATAAATTATTATCATTGTTTCCTTTTGCAATGGCCTCTCTACGCGGAATTGAGTAAGTTATCGGAAGGAAATCCATCTCATCGTCCTGAAACTACGTGTAATGTGACAGCCTCCAGCAACATTTTCGCACTGAACACTTCTACGCAAAATTATTTTTTAACAATTTTATTCGAGTATATAGTCTTGGCAAGGCCTTGGTCTAGGCAACACGGAGTTTTCCTTCGTGGCATCCCAACAATTACTCCATTCACACACAGAAGAAGGCAGTGGCAAACCACTTCTGGATCATCTGCCAAGAACGTATATGAACAGGTCCCAGTCCGAGAAAAGGATGGAAGGATCCTGTTCATATGGACCTGTCGTCAGACAGAACACTAAATAAATAAATATAGTCTTGGTAACTGTTTGGGTCCACTGTTAAAAGTCACGCAGATTTGGAGGATGGTTTCTAAGAATGTACAGTGTTCTCAGTTAAGCCTTCCGAACTTCTTTTATAACGAAAAATTGGCAAATGTTTTATGAAGTTTATATGCATTTCTCCCTGCAACAACTTTCGAAATTTTAAGTAATAAACAGGTGTTATGTTATTGATCAAATTTATGAATCTAACAGGAGGGATACTTGGGCACATCATACTCAATAGATATGGATTACATTATTTATAAGATTTAAATTCATGTATTCTTAAATATAAACGTGTTCACGTTGCAATATGCGATGTCACGTAGTCGACTGAATTATCAGGATTTTGCAAAAATCTGCAAATGTTTTGATCCCGCACGTATAGGTCTAATATTTTTTGAAATGTACAACAGACCTAAATGTCAGCACCCAAAAAACATAAAGAAAATAAATAAAGATGCACGGTGGAAATATCTGCTTTTACATCTGATACTCTCCCTCCACTCCGGAAAAAAAAAACCTTTCCGTGATTCAGTTCTGAGAACGCCAAAACTTGTTACTGTAGTAGTTTCGAGACAGAAATATTTTCTCGAGAACAAACATTTCAATACGAGAAAGTTCAGATGAAAAATATTTTGCCACAAGGAGCCGAGAATTAATTTCATTCCTGATGTACGAGGCACCCGAATATGAAACATGTTTCTAAGATGAAGGATCAAGGCCGTGAACATACAACGCATTGCGAATATTTTACAACGAACGAGAATATTACATAGACGACTGAATTAGATAAAGATACCCCATTCTTCATTTAGATGCTTAATTGTTACGATAGAGGACCTACAAAATAATTTAACTGTTCTTAGATTTTGAGAGCGGAGACAAAATTCGTGTTCATGTTTCGTCACCAGAATACCGAACAAAAGCATAAACAAATATAGCCAATAAATCCTTTGAAAAATGTGACAAAGTTCAAATATTTGGCAAAAAGTCAAATAAACCTAAATCTGTTGACATGAGTGTTTCTCTGCTTCGAAAACGAACCCCACGTTTTGTCGATTGAGAATAAAGAAATAAGAAATATTGGGGCCATCAGAGATTTTTAAACAGGTTACGAAATTTCGGCACAGCACAAACATCCTGACGCATTCGCCATAATTTGACAGTCGAGAACAGAGCCAGTGACATCAGTTTCGCTGGGAAGGAGAGACCAGATAAAACACGAGTTTCTAAGCGAGAGGGTTAATTAAGTGAATAAAAAACTTCCGCCTACATACACTCACAATTCAATGTGATGAATAAATTTGTAATATCCGAGTGATTAGAATTTCATCATCTCCTTGAGGAAGTACGCTCTTAACATCCGTGGAGTACTGCATTAATGAATGGAAATGTGACGTCACAGATACAAACGTTATCGGCACTACTTCCTTCCGTCGCCTCTGTCGCAGATAATCTTTCGTCGGTTTCTGGTTATTTACTTCCTCGCCGGGACAGACACGGGGGTTTGCTTAATGATTAAAACTTGCACCCGCCGCCTAATACTGAGCTCCAAGTGATGAACATCGTCATCTGCTTCTTAGCGGCCACCCTGGTCTCTATTTGACTATCCAGGACTTATCGTACACCACCCTACGACTTATCCAGAATTTCTCCAGGACATCCCCACGACCACCTGATGAACACGCTAGAATTTCTCCAGGACTTATCCAGCACTTCTCCATGATTTCTCCAACACTTCTCCATGACCAAAGAACTTCCGCATAAGCTCTCCAGGACGTCTCCGCCACTACTCTAGGAATTATTCAGGCTTTCTCCAGTACTTTTCCATGATCAAAAAACCTCCGTATAAGCTCTTCTGAACTTCTCCGCCAATACCCTAGGAATTATCCAGGATTTCTCAGGAAAAATTATATCTTAGAAAATTATTATTACCATGTAGGATTAATTTTTGTGACTGAAATATTGCATTAACTTCGTTAAGTGATCTAATAATTCGATCATTTTTTCTGAAAAATATTCTAATATTCTTGTAAGATATTTACGCAGAAAGCTACACAATGATGGGCTCGATAATTTTAACTCTTCATCAAATAATAATTAGTAGGACGATTAACCAAGGAGAATTTTATGGGATGGACACGTATAATGCTCATGTGGACTGCTTGAACGGAAATTACCGCTCGGAAGGTCTGAAATATAATTCTGGGAAACAGGTTTGGAGGATGTGAAATGGATTCATCTGGTTGAGGTGTGGGATCTGCGCTGGCTTTTTGTTTCTACGGTAATAAGCCTTTCGGTTTAATAAGAGGCGATTAATGTCTTGACTAGCTGTGTGTCTTATCAGGTAGGAAACTCCTGCATGAAAGAGTACAATTACAATGAAGGCTGTTATAAAGCAATCTCTGACGGTGAGAATATGTTCCTGCCACATCTTAAACGATAACACGCAACAATTATTCAGAAAGTGTATTAAGAGGAGTGAGATATTGTTTGGCATCGTGTCACCTCGTTGCTGGGAACAAGGAACTGTTATTTTCATACACCCTATACCGCTGAATTTAATAAACCAAGAAGGCAAACGAGTGAAAGGTATGTGCTAGCGGTTACTGCAAGAGGAAACGTACCGCCTATAGACAATGGAACGTCACTTTACGCTGTTTTTTACCGGCTGTCCGCGACTGCTATTCAGTATATTCGCAGCTATCCCCCCACCCCCATATCCGTGTAAACGGGAATCATAAGTAACGTAATGAGATTATTAATGTGGATTGCGTAGAAGTGATTCCAGATAACCCCTTACGAATTTGACATCCTTGTTCCGTTCCCTAAAGCCAAAATTACCCCAGATATTTCCAAAGCGTCGTTAAAAAATTGAAGCGAGGATTACTGGCATTTATGCATGTAATTATAATTATAATACGATAGCCACGGTGGTCTAGCGGTTAGACCGCTGGTTGGCCTTGTAATCCTGGGGTCTCGGGTTCGCATTTATAACTTGTGTTGGGCAAGGCCTTGGTCTAGGCAACACGGAGTTTTCCTTCGTGGCATCCCAACAATTACTCCATTCACACACAGAAGAAGGCAATGGCAAACCACTTCTGGATCATCTGCCAAGAACGTATATGAACAGGTCCCAGTCCGAGAAAAGGATCGAAGGATCCTGTTCATATGGACCTGTCGTCAGACAGAACACTAATTAAATGAAATGAAGTAAATTACAAGAGCCCGATATTTGGTATGCATAATTATTTTTTTGAGTTCCTTTACAGCAGACATCAGCCTGTTAAATATTCACATTATACTGAAACTGTTCATTTAAGTTAGATTTGTCTTTTGTGTCAAGAGGGCCTTCAGTTCTTATGTGTGATTCTTATGATCTCCGTTTTTGAGAAAATGGTTAATTCTGTTTTTGATACATGTAAAGTAAGGGTTTAAAACCAACACGAGCCAAAATTAAGTTGAACCAACTTCTAGTCAACTTATTTATGGTTCATTCAACGACGCTATCAGTAGCCTGGAAAGCGACGTCAAATTGTAGAATAGTTACTGGATAATGGATTGGAAAGTATACGTAAGAGGGTGGT
>NW_019060673.1:82206-128224 GCF_000696155.1 Zootermopsis nevadensis | reverse complement strand
ATATGACCTTTTCATTTACCTGACCTCATTTTGACATGAGTATGGTCAAGCAGGTATTCACCGTTTGGCAGAAATATGCGTGAAAAGATATGACCTTGAAAAATTTAAAGACCGGTATCTGAGAAACTATTGGGCCAATCTTCTCGTGACTTCCATATAACCTTGAACTTTTAATGACCTCATTCTGGCATGAGTATTGTCAACCACGTATTTAAGGTTTAACAGAAATATGCGTGAAAATATATGACCTTGAAAAATTTAAAGACCTGTATCTGAGAAACTATTGGTCAGATTTTGTTGTGACTACCATATGACCTTTTCATTTACCTGACCTCATTTTGACATGAGTATAGTCAACCAGGTATTCACCGTATGGCAGAAATAAGCGTGAAAAGATATGACCTTGAGAAATTCAAAGACCAATATCTGGGTAAATAGTGAACCGATCTTGTCGTCACTTCCGTATGACCTTGAACTTTACGTGACCTCATTCTGGCATGAGTACGGCCAACCACATATTTAAGGTTTAACAGAAATATGCGTGAAAAGATATGACCTTGAAAAATTTAAAGACCGGTATCTGAGAAACTATTGGGCCAATCTTCTCGTGACTTCCATATAACCTTGAACTTTTCATGACCTCATTCTGGCATGAGTATGGTCAACCAGGTATTAACGGTTTATTAGAAATAAGCGTGAAAATATATGATCTTGAAAAATTTAAAGACCGGTATCTGAGAAACTATTGGGCCAATCTTCTCGTGACTTCCATATGAGCTTGACCTTTACGTGACCTCATTCTGGCATGAGTATGGTCAACCAGGTATTAACGGTTTATTAGAAATAAGCGTGAAAATATATGATCTTGAAAAATTTAAAGACCGGTATCTGAGAAACTATTGGGCCAATCTTCTCGTGACTTCCATATGAGCTTGACCTTTACGTGACCTCATTCTGGCATGAGTATGGTCAACCAGGTATTAACGGTTTATTAGAAATAAGCGTGAAAATATATGATCTTGAAAAATTTAAAGACCGGTATCTGAGAAACTATTGGGCCAATCTTCTCGTGACTTCCATATGAGCTTGACCTTTACGTGACCTCATTCTGGCATGAGTATGGTCAACCAGGTATTAACGGTTTATTAGAAATAAGCGTGAAAATATATGATCTTGAAAAATTTAAAGACCGGTATCTGAGAAACTATTGGGCCAATCTTCTCGTGACTTCCATATGAGCTTGACCTTTACGTGACCTCATTCTGGCATGAGTATGGTCAACCAGGTATTAACGGTTTATTAGAAATAAGCGTGAAAATATATGATCTTGAAAAATTTAAAGACCGGTATCTGAGAAACTATTGGGCCAATCTTCTCGTGACTTCCATATGAGCTTGACCTTTACGTGACCTCATTCTGGCATGAGTATGGTCAACCAGGTATTAACGGTTTATTAGAAATAAGCGTGAAAATATATGATCTTGAAAAATTTAAAGACCGGTATCTGAGAAACTATTGGGCCAATCTTCTCGTGACTTCCATATGAGCTTGACCTTTACGTGACCTCATTCTGGCATGAGTATGGTCAACCAGGTATTAACGGTTTATTAGAAATAAGCGTGAAAATATATGATCTTGAAAAATTTAAAGACCGGTATCTGAGAAACTATTGGGCCAATCTTCTCGTGACTTCCATATGAGCTTGACCTTTACGTGACCTCATTCTGGCATGAGTATGGTCAACCAGGTATTAACGGTTTATTAGAAATAAGCGTGAAAATATATGATCTTGAAAAATTTAAAGACCGGTATCTGAGAAACTATTGGGCCAATCTTCTCGTGACTTCCATATGAGCTTGACCTTTACGTGACCTCATTCTGGCATGAGTATGGTCAACCAGGTATTAACGGTTTATTAGAAATAAGCGTGAAAATATATGATCTTGAAAAATTTAAAGACCGGTATCTGAGAAACTATTGGGCCAATCTTCTCGTGACTTCCATATGAGCTTGACCTTTACGTGACCTCATTCTGGCATGAGTATGGTCAACCAGGTATTAACGGTTTATTAGAAATAAGCGTGAAGGTATATGACCTTGAGAATTTTAAAGACCCGTATCTGGCAAACTATTAGTCCGATCTTGTTGTGCCTACGATATGACCTTTTCATTTACCTGACCTCATTTTGACATGAGTATGGTCAAGCAGGTATGCACCGTTTGGCAGAAACAAGCGTGAAAAGATATGATCTTAAAAAATTCAAAGACGAATATCTCGGAAAATAGTGCACCGATCTTGTCGTGACTTCCATATGAACTTGAAATTTACATGACCTCATTCTGGCATTTGTATGGTCAACCAGGTATTAACGGTTTGGCAGAAATTGTCCTCAAGATATAATACCTTGAAAATTTTAAGGACTTCTCTCGTGCACATAACCTAATCTAATCCAACATACTGATCTGACCTGACCTAAACTAAACTAATCTAAACTGATCCAACTTAACCCAAAGCACCCTTAAATAATGTAATATAACCCTACCTAACCTAACCTAACCAACCTAATCTAACCTAACTCAATATAACCTAACCTAACTCAACCTAATCCAACCTAACATAACTTATCCAACCTAAGCTAACCTAACCCAACCTATCCTAACCAAACCTAACCTAACTTAACCCAACCTAACTTAACCCAACTCAACCTATCCTAACCTAACCTACCTAACCTAACACAACCTAACCTAACTCAACCTAACGTAACCTAACCTAACATCCAGTGACATCTGTCTTTTAATTTAAGAACAATTCCTAATTGTGGTAGATGCACCCCATAATTATCTGCCCCTGGTCACCGAATTATTCATCTGAGTCCAAGTTCTACCTCTGTACAAACTCATAAACTAAAGCAGATGTGTGTTTATATGAACTTAATGCTGAATTTCTGCCGTTTCAGTGTACAAAGATATTATAAATTTCACATCAATTGTTAGAAGTTATATCTCCTTACTCATCTGCAGGGATGTCCAAATGCGGGTGAAACAGTCTGCTCGTGAATAAAGCACGAACTGATCCATTCCATTAAGCTCAATTACGCAGCTGTTAAGGACCTCAGCGACCGAAGAGAACTGGCTCCTATGAGTCGACCATTAACTCGCACCAGCCGGATACAGCGATACTCAATTTGCCAGCGCAAAGCACCTGTGAGAAATGAGCTATAATCCTATATTCGTACGCATCTTACAACTGAAGAGACACGTCAAATTTAAGTTATCTGTTTCTTTGTTTATTAGTATAACTGGTATATTTAATACAGTTAACTGTTCCGAATTTAGTGATTTTTTCACGAATAAGCAGCGGACTGTATGTAAACCATAACATGCTTCTAAATGGTAACTTACATGTGACAAATTGCTAATAACTTTAGCTTAGATATGATGGATGTTTCGATTACTGTAATCAACACATCCAAAATAATAACCACAACCAAACAAACTTGTTAACTGATTACTGTGGAGTATTCACGCATCCCTGATCAAGTGTTTGTCAAATCGGTTCAAACTACAACTCATGAATCACAGTGATTTTCCTGTCCGCTGAATGTGCCTACGTCAAAAACCATCCAACCATCCCTTTACCATCAAATTAATTTCCGTTTTTTACTAGACCCGCCCCTTCGGATCAAAACAACCCCCTCCCAAAATTCAATTGTACTGGACGGAATCACGGGTGTGGTGACCAACTATCTGTTGAGGATAATTCTTAAGGACAGGTACGCCATGCTGAAAGGCTGAATTATTGTCATAATCATAACAGGGCGTGCGCTTTGGAGGGAAGTAAGGATGTTTGTACCTGACCAAAGTCGCTGAGAAATCGAGTTACTGGCGCCAGATAAAATATGCAGGCCTACAGATCACGACGTGTCAGTTCGTTAGTTGCGTCTCCTGTACTGCCCCATCCCGTTCTCTGCGAAGACACCCACCAGCCTCTGGCTGTCACACAAACGTGGCGCCATCGCAGTAACATTTTTAGTATTGACGGTGGAAACAGTATGGAGCTGTAACGGCCTGTCGTAAGCGAAAAACTCCAATACTTCAGATTCAAAACCCAAGATTTGCAACAACTTTTCCCTCTTTATATTTTTTTCGTTCTTTGCCAGATAACAGATTATACTCACCGCTGTGAGAATCTCAAGTCTTACATAAACAGATTTCCTGTGGCAGTGGACTTCCCGGCCCCACTTAATGGTACCTGTACCTTGTGGTGGTGGGGCTTGAGTACCTCAGTGACCCCAAGAGCTACTGGAAGAACCTCCCTAGCCAGATTGGTCGAGGAGGAGAGGTCAGACTAAGACAGGTACCCTGGTCCTCCAGGTTGGGGGTTGGTCGCAAGGCTAACAACCTTGCACCGTAGAAAGGAAGATGTTTCGAAACCTCAATCAAAGCCTCGGACAGACGGACCTAACAGAAGAGGAGAATTGAGGAGGCCATGGACCGAATACGGACCGGAGAGCCATAGAAGAAGAAGTGGACTTCCGGGACACCCTATGTATGAGCATGCACAAAGTGTTTCATTTACACACATGGACGACATTTCCAGGCCATGGCAGCCCGAGACATGTGTAGCAAACACCACAGATCAGAGACGGGCTCTTCGGGATCCATCAACGTATTGACTTATTTGTGGTATATTTGACAAATATGGCAACATCGCAGTCCCTACAGCGTCCAATGATTGGACAACTGAAGACTCGTGTTGGGGTCATAGCCTAATTTAAGACGTATCCCGACACTGGAGTTAATGAGAAAAACCACGGATTCAGGAATGATAACATTCATCAGCGACGTTCGGTATGAAACGTCGTACCATTTTCTGAGCTCTATGACTGTACAGTGTGCTTGGTGCTACTCAGAACACAATGCAGCGATGAATGATGCTAGTTGTAAAAAGAACAGTCAATTCATTTCAGTTCATCGGCCTCTACATTATACGGGAATAAATGAGTTTTTGTTACTTAAATCGCATCCTGACACTTGTAGGCGGATGAAATCAAATGTACAAATGATGTACTTCACAGACCGGCAACCTTTCACATCAAGTAAACATGACCCCCGTTTCGTGCTTTGAATGCGATATCTGTAATAGAAGAGCTGGCTCCTTGGTCCCAATTTGATAATTGAGGTGATCAGTGCAAGATGCGTGTCTAGCTAAATAAATACAAACGATCTCAAATTGCAAATGAATAGACCTATATCATTTTATGTGTTGTTCTGTGCGGGTAAGACACTAAGTCTATCATTCTCAGAAAATCCAATTACAAATTCAATCTGACGATTTGCGACGTTAAATTTACAAAATCCTACACTTAAAATCCAAACAAGAACGCACATTTTATTTACTGTAATTGTTAAGAAGTACAAGACAGAAATCCACCACGCAGATAGGCGCGGCGTTAACCCTCCAGACTTGTATGTTGTCTATCCGCTAAGTACACGTATACACGTATCACTGCTGGTTTAACGGAGATTTTGGTGACTCCGGTATTCCAAGAGAAAGGTAATAAAACGGCTCAAAGCGTGACTGATGGCTCAGTCCCAGCATTTATCTGGAGAAACCGGAAAAAATTACGAAAATAACCCAGTAAAAATATCGAAGAGGTTGAGTGACATTCGAACCCGGGACTGGGCTATATCAGTGTCCAGGATGTCAAAGAAATATGAGCAATTTTTGTAGCTCTGCTATTTTTAAATTTGCTGGAACCGAGAAAACATTTCACGAAATAAGAAATGACACGCAAAGAACAGCTGTCTGATGACCCTACAATTTCCCAATGACAGTGTCGCGTCTGCAATAGAAACAGATTTCCAGTCACCTGCTTTCTCAAAAGAGTCATGAAGAGCTGACATATTTGGCTCGCGTGCGCTCTAATACGCCGAGCGTGTCTGGCGTTGGTTGATCGCCGCCACAGCACCAGGATGACTCAGAGGAAGCAACCACAACAACAGAGAAATAAAAAGAATGGTAAGAAGATGAGACCATGACAGACGCGATGATGAAAAGCAAGAGTGGTCGTGGGGGGGGAGTCTGGATGGGAGTTCAGGAAACGTTTCGGAGAAGTTCAGTTCAAAGAGGCTTGTTAAGGCTTGCTTCTGTTTGCAATTTGCAACATTTACATGGAGTCAAGTCACACATGTGCTTGTGGGGAGGGAAGCAGGCAGCCAGACAACGGCGATGGGAGGTTATGACAGGATGAGTCTCGGAGCAAAGGCTTCTTAAGTACAAGCCAAGGTCCTGCGGTCCATTTGGCAGGCATGGAGATTCATCTGCAAGGACAACTGCTCGTAGTGTGTCTACTAACACAGTAACTCATTTCAGTACTGCCACATTTCACACTCACTACATCAAACAAGGACCCGATGTCAAATGTCAACTCGCATACACTACTGGCCCTAATGATATTTTATTTCGCATACAGTCTAATAAACATATCACACTGTAGAAACCTAACGTCACTCCTGCTTCGAATTCTAGAGGTCCCAGGTTCAAATCTCAGTCCGTTGATTGACCATACTGACTGAGTATATTCGTAATCTTCCTCAGCCCCTCCGAGCAAATAAGGCTAGGTCCGCTTCCTTTCACAGCCTTCCAAATTCTTATTCACTAATCGTCCTACCATTCGATGTCCAGCTCCTATAATCTGACTTGCTGACAGGGTCGTTAAACAATAAATAAACAAGCACCAAGTCGGATTTCAGGTTCTCATGGTGGCCAGTATTACGATCACCGCCTTCTGGGATATTGCACGGCGTACTGTGGTATAAACTAACCGATGTTTTAGAGGTGTTTACTGCCTCCATCATCAAGGTATATTTAAGTCCCACAGGATATGAGAATGAGTGAGATGGGAGGGACAGTTAGCGGTTAAACAAAAATTCTACATTTCTTGGGAATCAAAAAATGTATTTGCATCCCGTGACAGCCTTGTTCTGCGTGACGCTAAGCCGTATGGGATGAGCAGCTCAATACGATGGTCTGAGTGACAGAAAGAGACGAAATACGCTGCATCTCGCTCAGATCTGATAATTTTCCCAAACTGGCCTTCGTCTACGCTGACAGCCTTCAAACGCTTGCATACAATGTTACATTAGACAAGAGAAAAAAAAACATGCCAGGCTAATGTATATACCCAAGGAGAAAAATGGCTGTCGATTTCGAACGGTCTTTGAATCTATAACGACTTGGTTTTTGTTTCAAGATTTCACAAGCAGGATGTGGGATCCTCACCCGGTCCTACCAGTTACACAGTAACACAGCAGCTGAAAATCTTAAGGGCGCAATACACCAAATTCCTCGTGCTACGAACTGGATGTGTTATTTGAATACACGTTCACTAAACGATAATGTTCACTCTAGTAAAGAGGGTGCAATTGTAAATAATATTACCATCTACACAACCCATTTATATCATGCTGGACAAAGCCAACTCCCGAAACGTCGCGGACACTTCACTCCATGGCAGTATATATTTTCATTTTCCCATACGTATCAACGAAGAATAATCTGTATAACAAGGCATTTATTTTAAAATTCCACTCAGTATTTATAAAAATAAAAATAAACATTTCATCTTGAGTCTCTCATTTCTACCGTCTACAGCCAAAAGAGAGATTACATTTGTTTGGAGTCCAAAGAACTGACAGACATGAACTCCGTGTAGCACTTCCATTTTAAGAATTTCTAGTCAAGGACAAATAATACAGAGAAACTGTCGTCACGACAGCAGTCGAATCTTGATACAGGTCTAAGATTTTACTAGAAGAATTTGTAAAAGCAGAACAATATTATTCTAGTGACATGACGTCTACGGCTTTCACATTTCCAAATGAAATGTGCATTTCTGTAAATGGAACGTCCGTTTTATCCGTTTCAGCTGTTTTGTATGAAAATGCGAACAAGAATTGAAGAGTGTGTTCTAGCAGCGTCTATTGATTTTCATATTAATGGTTGAGTTATCAGGATTTTCATTTATTCATACAATCCTTTAAAACCCAATGCCCGGGTATTTTGGCATTCTCCTGTACTGTGAATCTGTCTGTCCACGTTTTCATACACTCGCGTTATCCTACGTCACAACACAACTCAATTTTCTGTCCACTCCCTAAATAAAGACACAGGACTGTACATATTTTTGCTTACTACATTGTCAAATTTCAATTTCCCTTGCATTAGCGTTAGCTGTACAGACTCGTGGAGGGGGGGGGGAGGGGGCAACGGATGGCGACATCTGAATCACATACGGAGATTTGAAGGTCGAATTCAGCGTGAGAGATAGGCAACTCAAACTACAGTATTGTTGGGAGCGGTAGTCTACTTCTTGCAATTCATAACAAAGAAGAGAGAAAAGGAAAGGAAAGATAGAAAAAGGATGACAGGAAGAAAGAGAGGCCTGAAATAATGGACGAATTCATTATTGCCAGAGCTGGCGTGGATTGAAATTCGCAGAGGAAAGTAGGCAGTCGGTCGTACGTGTACAAATGCGAGGGAAGACTGTGTACGAGGACGCCAGCGCTTCGTCTTGGCTGCGGTAGCAGCCAGCGCTTGGTCTACACGCCTTTTCGTGAGAAAACGTGTGCAAGGGTGCTCTCTGTAAGAAAACCGCATACTTTGTTGCCTGATCATCTGGGACTTCGAAAGTAAATATGACTGTCGCCTCTCCTGCTTCGTATTCGGGAGGCCCCAAGTTCAAATCTCGGCCCGGAGACCGGCTATCCTGACTGAGGTTTTTCGTGGTTTTCCTCCGTCCCTCCGGACAAATACCGGGGTATTACATCAAATTAGGCCACGACCGCCTCCTTCCACATCCTTATCTAATTCATTACTCACTGCCAACCTCTCATCCGACGCGTCGTTAAATAAACTATAAACAAAAACATGATGGAATCAAACTCAATTTAACTTAATGAAGAATCCTGTCATGTTCGTATGCTGAGACAGCTATGAAGACTACGCAACCTTTTTTAAGATAAAAATAACAGCTCTGTTGCTAACCTAAATTCAATACTGCTTTTCTATTTGAAGGACTAAGAATTTCAGTTATGCTAATTTCTAACAACATCCGCTAATTCGAGTGGATCCCACTCATAAGAACTGAAGGGTGCGACGTTTCGGAGAAACCACGTCCCTATCTGCCCAACGCTGTGGGCTGACTACAAACAAGGCACAAATATAATTATTACCTTCACGTACAAACTTTACTTTTGCTACATAATAACCGATAACATTATGTGGTAATAAAATAGCAATGATGTTATAATAAGCCACGATGAACATTCAGAAAAAACTATGCACCAACGTTTATAAAGTAATGTCAGAAATTTCCAATCGGTAGACCTAAAGAAAAAAGTAATCATGGCTGGCACACCGGTAGTAGGCCTAATGTTCGAGGCAAACTTACTAGGCGGTTAGGACTAACAGACTCGACGTTTCGGAAGTTGGTTCTGGCCCAATTTCCATGCAACTAGCTGTCTTACAGACCATGTTCTCTTTTTTATTTTCGAAAGTGGGATCAAGTTTCTAATATTTTCAGTTCTGTAGCCGAGGGCTCGAATAAAATGTCCGTAATAAATCTGGTTAAGTCCTGCAAGTTAAATGAGCAAAGATTCCCTTGACTGATGAGATATAAACTTTCAGCCAGTCAGCCAGCATGACTGAGGTCTAGGCTCAAGGCAGACAGTGACTACATGGTCGACCGGACACAAATCGATACTTAGCCGCACTGGTTCAGTACGCCGCTACAATCCCGACGCTGGCGTCTGCCAACGCTTGGCGTCACAACCTGCACGTAGATCTTGCAGCCATTGCAAGCTTCTTTCGTTTGCAACATCATATTCAATTCTTAACAAGATTTTCTGAGACAGTAGCAGGATTACGTACCTTCCAACCCTAACAATATTCTCTCCCCGCCAATCATAAATCAAGTTGCTGTAGCTGTAATGCTTTAGGATTTTATTCTAGAAGTGGTGAGTTCGAGTCTCGACTAGGTTAACGGATTTCCAGGCCTGCATCTGTTAAATGCGTTTTATGGAGATAAACTGCGAGAGATAAAACGTCAGTCGATATATTAGATGGGAATAACTGATGTAAAGGAAACAGAAATCTTCAGATTCAAGAAACATTACGTTCTGAAATATGATTCGGTTTTCAGACCAGTTTCCTTACACTACGTTCGTATGTCACCTGCTTTATCAGACCGAAAGAAAGAATGAAAGAAACAAACCAATATCGTGACTCAAACATAACTGAAGACTCAGTCAGATACGTGGAGTAATAATTCAGTAGTGACGATGTCACGTTCACATCTGAAACTTCAATTCTGAACCAAATTTTCCGAAAAAATTGAAGAGCTTCTTTTTATTTTTATTTCTCCTCAGGCATAATTAATAAAACTTCACTTCCACTTAACGCTTTCTCCATTAAGTGTTACGTTACGTGCAAACAAGTTTGTACACGATGACAGATCCTTACAGTAAAAACAAGTCGGAAACTGTTACCAGTAAAGTTTCCAGCAAGACTGGGAATGGCAGAGTAACTCATCTACGAAGTTCGTCCACAGGGTGGCGCTCTGTTAAATGCATAAATGATATCAAAGACCGAAATAAATTCTATATAAACCTATGAACAACGAAAGTAAGGACGCTTCCTCATAATATATTCAGGAGCTTGTCCAACAAGAATGGAAATTTTTAATTCAATTCAGAGTAAACAGAATTTCCAAATGCATTTTTTTTGCGTGTTTGTCTACGTAATTTTCCATAATAACAGTCACTTATTATGCAGAGTTAATCATACTTTTACACTCATGAAACGTTCTTTTATTTCATTAAATATAGCACACGAATTAGGCTCACACAAAAAAACATTTCAAATAAAAGATGCAGACGCTAGCAAACATCAGCTTTCATGGTAACGGCGTGAACCCTGAAAGTAGCATTATCCATGGGGCACGGCCACAACTTATTTTCAGCGGTGATCAAACCTAACGAGCTGATGGGATGTAGCGATGTGTAAAATTACAGAGAGGTTGATGAAATATTAAAGCACCTATGCGATAAATTCACAGCTAATGATCCAATAAGCTTCACATGGCAGTTATATAAGGATGACAGTTAACAGCTGTTCAAGCGTCACTTATGGCTACTGCCATTAAAACAGACGGCAACCATTACGAAATTAGCATAATAAAGCAAGACGGAAAAAAAAGTGAAAGTCAGACAGCGAAAACTGGACAATGGGGGACATTATAATTACAGTTCACTAGTAAAGACGCAGTAACGGCAACTGAACGAGTTCGCTACTGAACAGCTGTAAACAGCAAACAAATCTGTCTTAAAAACTATGAACAGTATTCGCACCTGCAGAGCTTTTGCGCGACTCGAGTGAGTAGCGGCCTAGCAACTAGGGTGACCTTAACTCGAGTGTCAGCGAGGAGGTTGGGAGAGTCTATTATACGGAGTTGGGGGCTGAACCTGCTTCTGGTTTAATTTTTATATAAAAAAATGATTTATATGGGAATCCCAAGGTACCAGAACACTTCATTTCCACACCAGTTGTTATCGACTATAGACAAGCTTACTTTGAGCGACTTCTAGAGAAAAACGATAAGCCTTTTGCACAGTAGGCCTACATGCTCAAAATATTTGTATAATTATTATTCAAGACATGAATTCATCATTCTGTTATTTTGAAGTACGCCTACACATTCTTATCCCTTCCTTTCTCCAGCAGAACGTTACTCTGTGCATATTCTGCCGACGGCGAACTGAAATATTTTCCATCTGTA
This sequence comes from Zootermopsis nevadensis, assembly GCF_000696155.1. Next base: position 116,384 of record NW_019060673.1, on the reverse strand, counting down.
CATACAGTCTAAAATTCACAGTACAGAACCAAATTATATGAACAGAAAACAATGAATATCTAAGGTATTTTCCGTTAAATTCATACTTTCTCTTTCCGTTTCCACATGAAACAATCCACGTTTATTAAACGTAGCTAAATATCTCCTTATAAAGGCATATTTTCGTTTATTATAGATTATGTTATACAAAAATTTGTCTATCGTACTGAAAACTTACATATACTGTTCTTGCATGATGTCACAGGACTCTTCCAAGTTTATTAAAAGCCTTTCAACTCACCTGAAAAGAAAAGAAAATTAAATCAGGTTGTATTCCTTAAATTAAAATAACAGAGACACTGTACAGAAGGCAAAATCTGACTGTGACAATCACAGCGCGATTAAAGTACACAGTGAAACTCTAGGTAGCGTTCCACTATGTCTCGACAGACGATCGAGGTAAACCTCATCAGGCCCTTTCAGTTTTAACCCCTACAAAAAAAATCCATAGAACCGAGTGATCAGAAGGAGGGCTGGTCCCACGAGCCAGTCATTGTAGCAAACACCTAGGCATCGCAGTACTGTGTAGAGGGACGTGGAGGCAAAACGCCACGTATTCTATCTGCAGAATTAGATCGCGGTAAGTGATCGGCTTCCTGCACTAGCCGCTTACGCCAACCAAGGGCGCCTACAACAACAGAATCCGACATTGTCATCTTTATTTCGGACGGGCAGTAATTTAGGCGAGTTACGTCATCGCCGATGGTCAACAGCAACACTGAGTAGTGGGGCGGAGGACGCGGATGTCAGGTGTGACATATTGGCCATGCATAACGAACAGCCTCGGCGATAGCGGAACTACGGTCTGCACAGACCGAACCGACTGCAAGGCGCCATGACTCCCGACTGTTGTAGCACCTTCACATCGGACGTAAACGCGTCCTGCAGCTGGTAGTCGCTCACCTCGTCATGGCTTTCATGGACACCGAAGATTCACAAGGGCCCGCCCCTGGACCTGGATATTACTGCGTCGGATAATTACAAGCCACCACATCCTTGGCAAATCCCATTTCTCTAACGTCCATGTCAATGTTAACATTTAAACAAGCCGCATACATAACGCGGGCCGTAGACTGAAAATTATTATTTTTATTATTAGTGTTCTGTCTGACGACAGGTCCGTTTACTCGGCAGATGATTCAGAAGTGGTTTGCCATTGCCTTCTTCTGTATGTAAATAATGATGAATGTGAAGTAATTGTTGGGATGCCACGGAGAAACCGGGGAAGCCCCGGAGGAAAACTCTGTGATACCTGGACCACGGCCTTGCCCAACACAAGTTATAAACTTGGGCACCACCGGGAATCGAACCCGGGACCCCAGGATTACAAGGCCAGCGTTCTAACCACTAGACCACCGTGGCGGTAGACTGAAAATACCTGATCTAAAAAAACTTCTATCGCATAACTAAAAAAATCACAAAACAGACTACCGAGAGAAACTTGGAGTGTTCCGAAAAGCAATTTTTGTTTAAATGGTTGGCCTGCGTGTTTTAGATCACCTCCAGTGAACCGCGTTATTAGCAGCTATCGTCCGTGCCAATCATCACGTTGTAATTGAGATTCTAATTGCATTACCAACAAAATTCCATCATATTATCAGAGAGGTTACTGTTGAGAACGAAGGTCGGTTATGCCTCTTATCTAAATTAACAGAGACTGAACGAAAAAACTTTATGTACGTCATACTGATAGTGCGATCGCTTTCAAGTTAGAAATGTGACAGTGTCAGAATTAATTATCAAACACTGACAAGGAGACAAAAGCACTCTTGCCATAACTAAATACAATGACCCCCCCCCCCAATTATCATTATTATTGCCGCTGATACCTAATGGTTAGCACTCGAGCTTCGTACTCGGGAAATCCCGGCTTCATATCCTGGCCAGGATACCGGCTACCCTGACTGAGGGCTCCCGTGAATTTCCTTAGTCTTTCCAGTCTTAAGAACAAGAAATTTCTCTCATAGTTGACTGCCAATAAACTTATTACAGTTTCACGCTAACTTTGACACACAGGATTTCATCCAGGTGTTCTCAATCCACAACCCGTGGGCCACATTCTTTCGTGATGCCTGCGTACGTTGTAATAACACATCTGTTTGTGACATGAATCCAAGATGCACGCGCATCATGAGTTCGCAGAATATAGTTTAATTATTCTGCGAACTCATAACTGTAAACTCATGAATAAAACAGGCAATATCTGTCATATATTCGCAAGAATATTATTTTAAAATCAAAGTTAATTTTTTCTCATAATTTCGACAGATAATTTTTGAATATATGGATGCACAAATAATGTATTTTTTTAATACATTGGTTTTCACTACTTTGGCCATTATAAAATAAACATATTTTGTAAAAGTGTGATGAATCTCGCGGGCCGGAAAAATGTTCAAGGCGGGCCACATGCGGCCCGCAGGCCGCGGGTTGGCACCCCTGGTTTAAACGAAGATTAAAAGAAGATGATGGGAGAAACCAACCATTCTGCAATAGCGAGCCAGAGGTAGGTTTAGCAAATTGCCATCGAGTTTCAATAAGTTGACCTCATTTATATAACCCGGCGGACTGCGGGTCGGTAAGAGAAGGTGAGGTTGGCCCCAGGGTTTAAAGGATACGCCGCAGTAACCTGCATTCGCGTACTTACGATGGTATGCTTCGCCTTCTGGTGCGTTTGCTACACGTCGCATCTGCGTCCTTTTCCCACGACAGAGATCAAAACTGAGCAGAATGCAATAGCTGCATGTAAGGTTAATTTATATACATTCATGTACCGACTACAAACGCAATGCAGGTATTCTGTCCTTGTAAAACCTAACTTGTCGACACACGGTATGTATCTGCTTTTAACCAGCTGATCTATTTTAATTGAACACAATACAAGCCCTTTGCTACAGACATATTAAATCAATATTTCAACGTCGTCTATTGTTATATTTAAATTAATTATCAACTATTAATCGTGCGAAGTTATTGCCTATGTGTAAGGGTGAAGTTAAACTACAGGGGTAGTACCATGGGCGAACACGGCTTATTACGTGTCTTTGTTGTATTTCTAGTAAAATTTTTCTTTGATTTATATGTTGTTTGGGGATCTATTCGGTTTGTTGTAGGTGCATATAGGCCCTAAAGGCCGACTCTAACAATTCCTCAATATTCGTTACTCCTCCGATTTTATCTAGACTTTAACGAACCTCTCCTTAGTATTTATGCGACAACGTGCTTCGATTTCCAATTCTTAAAACAATTCTTCTGCTAAAATTTTAAAAGTATAACGTATTGAAACTATATACAAAAAAGAACCATCCTCAGGTGTATATAATTATATAAAGCTTGGTCTAATGTAAATCGAATATTTAGATAAAGAACATCATTTAATATTTTAAATATTTTAAATGTTAATTATTGTAATATTTTAATATTTAATAATAATTTATTGTGATTAGACGGACAAGATTTAATATATACTTATTATATCACAATATGACGCAACTTTACCATCTTATATACAATTGTATAATTGTCTTAAAACTTGTAACTGATGTTTTACGTACATCCAATTTTGTAATAAAGCCAGTGGGTACTATTGATTATGGAAACGTCGGGGATATGGTTACTGAAACAAAATGTGTTTTCTATTACGTGTGTAAACATTTACCTTCCGTCCCTCCTCCTAGTTCTATTTGACAAATGTAATTTAATGCGTCATATATCCCTACCAATAAAATTACTTTACTACTAATTAAATTATATGCCGTACCGTCGACGGCTGTGAAGGCAAGTTCCTTAATTAAAAACCTCCTCTAAAACGTTCCATTACATTAATTCACGATAATTAAGAGGCGACAGAGCAAGAACGTTGCCTGTTATTTCCAACACTACTGAAAATACGAAGAGTGTTATAAATTCTCACGCAAAATTTGATGTAAGTTTTCGAACTTAATACAGGTTGTACATTTATTGTGTTTAATTTCTCATCTTGTTTCAATTTCTTGTCGTTGTTCACAGATAGGTTGAAAACGCATTTTCTAAAGCGTACATAAAACATAATAATCCATGTGAAGCTCTGGCTTCTAAATTTAAAGAATTAGTATTATCATATTTAAATGTTATGTCATTATATTCACAAACAAAATATGCGCTACGCCAAAATGCTAAATAAATAACTATTCATGAACCAGCGTTTGTTTTGAACGGGTAAAAAACATCATCTGTCATGTTAAACGGAAGAATACAGACTGCAGAGGATGCAACAGGAGGCTGGAAAGTCGACGACTTCATTATTTTTACTCTTGATTCGTTGGATAAGTTAAAAGTGTCATCAAATGACAGACCATGAGACGGGCGAGGAATATAGCAGGAACAGAAGACATGTGAAATTCATACAGAATTTTAGTCAGAAAACCTGAAGAGGAGATACCACTACGGAGACCCACGCGTATATTGGAGGATAATATTAAAATGTATCTTAAAGACGTAGTGTATGTGGACTTAATTCAACTACCTTACGATAAGGACCAGCGACGTGGTCTTACAAATACGAAAATAAAAATTCGAGTTCCAAGAAAGATGGAGAATTTCTTATCAGCTCTTCAAGTAGGATTCCGTTCCATCGACTTGGTTATTACATATCGCCACAGGTTTGATAATGAGTCGCGCAGTTTGCCTTTAGGTTAGGTTACGAAAGGCAGGCTTCAAGCTGTGTTATTCAACGCAATCTATTTAAAAATTTGCATATAACAAAGGGCGCGTAAAGATAATGAAGGAGCGGCCGGGGGGAGGGGGGGAACTCTATTTATGGCGCAGCGCGCAGAGCATCGTACACTGAACCCGTCATCCGTCGACTGTTCGCGCACTACAGCTTCCTGTACCACAGACCAAGTTTCAGGGGCCACGACGGCGTCGGAGGCGGCTTTTATGGGAACAACGAACTACGACGCAACTGTACTTCACGAACTGTACGGTTAATTCCATGGCCGACATTTCCGGCCATTCAGCTTAACGCGTGTTTCCACAGTTTAAGTGTCTAAACGACAAGGCTGCCTTCTGGGCCGCAGCGCCGTGTAGTCTGGCAGACTTTTTCTAACGTACTCATCTCCGTGATGATGGGGGCAGCAAGGACCTCTGAAACATCGGTAAACTTCTACCAGACTACACGGCGCTTGTACCCAGAAGACAGCCATCTCCGGAGTCGAGTTGTTTTTCACAGCGGCGAGGATCTTCGGGGTTTTCTGCGCTGTACGGACTCTTCGATTCCGACGTATCTGAGGAACATGCATCCATCTCAGCGCATCAGCCTACCTACAAGTCCAAAGGCGTTACAACGCAGAAGATCAACATCGATAATTTTCTATCCTCTGTTACATTCGGGTCCATTAATCCATGCAAAGTGCAAGTCCCGATTATGTCCGTCAGATGCACGCCAGATTTAAGTAAAAAATGTTCTTAGTGAAAGTGCCTCGTGACTGTTATTTTCCGTGTTTTTGTAGCCTGCAATTACTTTGCGAAACGCCCCTGATGCAATGCGTCACCACGCGAATTGGTCGTGGGATAAATGGCACGTGGGTGCCGATTTTAAGGAAATACACGCTTCGAAGAAGGGAAATGAATCGTGTTCAAATCGTTTTTCAATACCGACTACCAGACCAAATTACATACAGCGGCCCTATTAAAGTAATCAAAACCAGTTAAGGCAATGAATGGGGAAGGGTATTACTTCTGGTTTTAAAACGCATAGATGAATCACCCCTAGGTCCCCCACAACACGCCGACCTATGCGTGATGTGTAACACGAAAAGGATCCTATGTTTACAGGAACTTTGATCATAATATAGGTATATTCTTACCGCATTATCCTTTTGATTCACGGCTTGTATATATATTCACATATGTATAAAACACATACATGTATATACGCATGTAAACAAGTCGTCAGTCAAAAGGGTGGATGCTGTAAGAACGCTCGTATTTTACGTATCTCGTCAGGTTCGCTTGTGTTACGCGTTTTACACAACCTGCCTACAGCTTCAGTCCAGGAGGAGACCAAACAAATAACAAAAAGACACGAGACCTGTGGATTCTGAACGACCCAGTTGCACACATGTAGATTATCCTCAGGCAACTTGTGCGAGAAAACCAATCGACAGGGAGAAAAACAATAAATAAAACTAGCAAACGAAATACGGCATGATAAAACACACGTAGAAAATAAAGACGTATTGTACATGAGTCATGTTTGCACCTAATAGCTCTAAAGATTTCGTAAATTTTCTTTCTGTGGTGCTCCGAAATTTAGACCGGGATTCACCGAGTTCTTGTGGTGACAGCAAAACGTTTTATTTACTTCCGCGATGTAGCGCAGTTACTTAACAGATGATATCGATTCTCCAATAGCAGACGAGGTCCAGAGTTTAATAACCAACGCCAATGACACAACAGGAAACTTCCCATGTGACGTGGCGAAGTTTCAAACAGAACCAGAAGCGCTGAATAAAAACTACGGAGGACAAAGAAATTAATGCAGTCGCAAACGCAAAAAGAGAAGCAGCATGTTAAAACAAGCAAACCTAAGTACTGAGGTCTAAGTCACCTAAGCCAGGATTTGGGGGAACTTTGATACTTCCCAGACTACAGACATCGGAAACTGAACGGAACCTATCCTGAGGACAACTGTAACCAGCGCACGCCTTCACATAACCGGCACAGTACTCAAATAACCATCACAACATTAAGTAGGATCTGAGGCGAATATGACGATGGCTGTCTACTGGCTTGTAGCGCCTTATAGTCTAGTTTCAGAGGTCCCTGCTGTCTCTATCATCAGGGCGATGAGTCCTCCGACAACCATCAGCCTCACCACATCACCACATGAATGGAAACGTGCTACTCCAGTGGAGTAAAAAGGAATTATTCGTCAGGTACTTCACTTATATCAGTAAGGGATGTCCATTTGTTAAATTATTGTGGCTGAAAGAACAAAACTAATGGTTATTTTCATGTTATAACAAAGCCTAAATCTGGTCGCTGGACTTCGAAACAAGAAAAGAATGACCGTCCGAAGAAAATATAAGGAAGGCGACGCAGAGTAAACATGCTTAATGAGTTCCATTCACAACTCCTTATTGAACAATCTATACGCCTATTCAGTCCTAATGCTTCCTTTAATGAATCGACCAAACCCATTCCATGCAGACCAGCCACGTGTATATGCGGGGCTCTGTCCACCAACCAAATTACACGACTCAAGCTGTTTGATGAGAACCCTGGGAGGTGGAAGATTCTGCTAATGATGCTGAACAACAATCTCAGCCCACGAACACCAAGTAAACAAGTTAATAGCTGGTAGTGATGGGTCGCTGAAAAGATCTGTACCTTAGGAGGCTCGGTTAATGCTGTTAATTATAAGTAAACATGAAAGAGCATTTAAAAACTCGAGGCGCGTCTATAAGAGTGAGGGCACTTTGTTTGGAAATAGCCTGGCAGTTCTGCAATGTGGCGAATCTCCCGAAGAATAAGAGGAAGGAGCTACTGAACTCGCTCTCTAGGATCGGAACGACTTAAGGATGCTCATAATCGACAACTGACAACCGCACTGCATGCCACAACGTCAAGTTTAATGACGTTTTCAGTTGCTATGGTATTCACTGCCAATCGTTTCCATTTTATTTTCAAATATTTTAATGCCGGGATATTAAAGAATCACAAGGTCAATCAGCATTATATTTAAATTTACGAGGTGCGATCGAAAGGTTTCCAGACTGCGCCTATAAAAACCCGTACACTTATCTCAGGTATTAAATTCATCCATCACCCTCGAAGTAGTTCCCCTGGGAGTGAACACAACGATCCCAGCGCCGCTGCCAAGCCTGGAAGCATCCCTGGAAATCTTTCTTTGTCAGCCTGTCAAGCACCATCTGCGATTATGCCTGAATCTCTTCTATCGTCTCAAATCTCCTTCCCTTTAGCTGAATTTTCATCTTTGGGAAGAGGAAACCTTAGAAAGGAAGTTGGGGTCGGTTCTTGCAAGATCTTTGAGCTCCTGACAAACGAGAAGTCGATTCTGCTTCTGGTCCTCAGACAGGATGCGTCGCATGTGGAGTTCTTCCTTTAGAATCAGCTGACAGGTCCCATAGCCTATCCCAACAATGTCGCACAAGTCGTTGATGGTACGACGTCGATCTTCGTGAATGGCCTGCCGAATCTTCGTAACATTTTCGGGCGTTGTGCTCGAAGATGGTCGTCCAGAACGCTCGTCATCATCGACAGAGGTTCGGTCATTTTTAAAACGTGAATGCCACACAAAAGTTTGTGCACGACCCATTGCGGACTCCCCAAATGCTTGCTTTAGCATTTCATAGGTTTCCGTAGCCGTTTTGGCGAGTCTCTGGCAAAATTTGATGCACACGCCATTCCGAAATCGCAGGAGGGTCGGTGTAATGCACTACCAAAACGCCCGTAACTAAGAAACAAATGCTAATTCGATGATGCCGGCTGGCACACTGATTCACTATGACTGTAGGCCGCACCCCCTAGCGGCAGAAGCTCGTACTACATCCGGTTCGCCCGCTATTGACACAGTCTTGAAACTTTCCGATCGCACCTCGTACATCCCACAGCAAGAAAGTGTCTGTCTGTGATTAGTAAAATGAAGTTTTATCTATATCGAGGATTTAATTAATCGCTGGATGAGCACTCTTGTGTACATGGGCCGCTGAGGGCTGCAATCCAAACAACTGCCCGAACAAGAGCGCCTGTCCTCTTCAGCAACATCTCTGCCATCATCAGCCTGCAGACAATTGAGGACGGTCGATAAGAGCTGAAGGGACTTCACATGACGTGCGTGCAATCAGCTTTTAACTAACTCTCTGATGACACTAGAACCTAAACAGAACAGAGTTGGGAAAGAAACTCTTGGGTCCGCGGGCGGCTGATAACTAAAATCCAGAATCGGGTAAGGGTGTGAAAAGTATGGACTGTGGGCCACCGGTAACAGCAGTCAAACATTTCAGGGGTGATAAAAAGGGTCTCGTGTCGCAGATAATACACCCCAAACAGAATATATGCGGGGGGAGGGCATAAAATAAGACGGAGATTCTCTAATACTGGAATTAATGTAGATTAAATGGGGGACTTGCAAAATAGAGATCAAAGTGAGCAAACATTTATGAAGACAACTGTAGAACAGACCGGAGAGACAGAGAACAGCCGGAAAAGGTCTAATTGCCATTATCGCAATTCGTGGGCTATTTTAATATGTGCTTAAACGCATACAAATTCAATATTTAGCGACACTCTTCTATCCACGTCGCGGCAAACGACCTGAGAACTATTACACCTAGACGGGAGACAATAGAAAGGACACCTCGTGTTAACTTTAACGGCATTCAACACTGGGAGTCAGGTCAAATCATCAGCGCAATGACTACCGTCTTCAAATGCCACTGATCGCCAGTTTGTGATGCGTTTCCGATGACTTCATGACTCGTTCGTTACGCAAGTCATGTACAAATCCGCACGGGATGGAATTCAGTATGAAGCAATGAAATATTCATCCTACAGAGGCCCGTATCATCATTTCGTTACGCATTCTTGTTACTTAATTAACTCTCTGATTGAATAATCCGAATATTCTACATCGCTAATACCAAAAGGCGCTGTTAAACACAACCCTGAGACAGTTTCATCCACTTCACATCCTTACAAACTGTCTCTCTCTACAGTCCATCTCCTTCTTGGTCTTCCAAATGACTGCTTTTCATTAAAATTCCATGTGGGTCGGATGGTAAACTCGATAAGGACATGCCTAAATTAATAAACTGTTACATCCAACAACCAAAAGAAGACAAAACCTGTCTATGTTTCCTGTTACCACACTTGCAAAATTTCAATAGTATTCTGCTGATAACGACTGTCGGAAACACACGCCTGCCCCACCCATGCATTGCAGAAGACTTGCAAGCAGAAACTATGTGATGCAGTGAGATCCACGAGGCTTCAAAAACTTTATGGCGGGCTGCATATTCAACGAAATGTAAGAAGACTGTGTAATACAGCGTGAACAACAGGTGTTTGATTGAAATAATAAATTCGTTTCTACAACAGATAAACACGAATGCGAATACGATGTGAAAAATGGCAAAGATCGTATTCTTAATTGCCTAAGACAATCCGCAAGAGAAACCACAGTTGTTCGTAAAATGTTACGTAGGCCGATTAAAACCATTCCGAGTCCGAGTGAGCAACTAACCTGTTCAGAAAGACGATAACCACGCGTTTCTGTAAGTCCCATGCCAACACATTACAGAGCAATAAAGTTCCGTGCGCCATATGCTGAAGACAGATACAGTGAATCCTTTGTTACTTCTCTGGAAGCAAAGAAACTTCGTTCCCAAACTGCACAATAGTTTCGTAACAGATCTGCTTCAAACTTGTGGTCACCATATGGGTCACAGGAGTAGAAGTGTTCGTAATGGAGCTGATGTAAACCATCTACACGGAGGACAGATAACGCGATTTCTATGTTGGACACGTGCATGTGTTTGGTATAAACACGGCACAGATTTTTACGGATCCCATTAATCTACATCACGACAGACTGGAGACTGAGCTGGGAATTCTTTTTGTAAAAAAAGCCAATACAGGAATTCTTCTGTTCGGGTTTTCTACACAACAGGTTTCGGGCGCCTTTCTGTGCGCTAACTGAACAGATTTATGTCTGATCAACTGAGGAATCGACAAGGTCGAACTGACCACTCGCCTTAAATCAGGTATGTCCATTATTCGGTCATAAAAGTAAACTTGCCCTATGCCAAAGCACCGAGCCACAAAACTGTGTAGGGTGCACGGAGGTAATTCGCCACGCGTCCTAGCATTCTAGACAAATAGCAACAAACAACGACCTTTGCGGAAGAATATGGTCAGACTGGCGACGAGACATTCTGAAAATGTGCCGAATAATTACCACTCTTGCTTCGTATTCGGGAAGTCCCAGGTTAAAATCTCAGCCCTGACACCGACCACTCTAACTGGGACTCTTCATCTTGGTGTTCGTCACTCGGTCCAGGCAGATGCTGGCATAGTACCTTAAACAAGGTCACGACAGTTTCCTTCGATATTATTTCCAATTCATTATTCATCATTCAACGCTATATGGCCTCAGCTACAGACAGTTCAATTAAATAAATCATAAACAGAATCAAACATTCCCACGTTGCATCCGATATTAATTTCAAAATTAACAGCTAAGAACGCTTGCGAAAAATGTGTCCGCTCCGATACAGATCAGACAGCATCTGACACAACATGGAAGACACGTCCATGGTATGCATTGCTGAAGCCAACTTTCGACTCCGGAATGCTAATGAACCCATATACAGGCCTAGATGTATTTACAATGGGATGCCGCGCTGTATAAACTTACTTTCCAGTTTGTCGGCCTTCATTAATAGACGGAATCTAGTTTGGCCTGCTTATTACACTGCTCAGGGCTGTACAACATCACTCTGTATCGGCTGTTATCGACCATACAGTTCTCAGCACCCGTTCCAAACCTTTTACCTTTCGCAAGATTAAAACAAGCTAACGCTGTCAGATACTTAGAACAATAATCATTTCGAAGATTGCTGTCTTCTGGGTTTTGCGCCCTGTAGTCTCGTAAAGGTTTACGATAGTTTCATAGGTGCATGACCAGCGCAAAGCCACGCCATTCAAGACGCCACACAACTCTTCAGTCCGTCGGCCGAAACTTAAGGCCACTCTAGGCTGTAGGCGGACTGTTAGCCCAGACCTCGATGTCATCGTGAGCGACTTTAAAATATTTTGTGTGCCATGCCCCGCTTTGTCACACGTCTGCATCGTAATTTCTTCCTACGCTGTAAAATTAAACCAGTTCAGTCCAAGATCAACAAACGAACAGCACTTTAATGTGACAGGATTGTTATCTGTATTTGTTATTCTGTTCAAACTGGTTGTATCACACGACGACCTGAAAACATCACTAGATGCATTTAATATATTTCAGGGCGAAACCTACGATAATCATATTGAATTAGAACAAGCTAAATTAGAGTCTCAACATGGAAGCCAATTTTCAATGAGATTATCATGGGTTATGATCTAATATTCTGCTCGTTAGGAATGCTGTTGTGGAAATAAAGTACAACGGACCAATGTTTCTCAACTGGTGTGCCGCGACACTTGACATGTTCCAAGTTTTTCTTTATTTCATTATTAAATTTTATTGTTGGTCATGTTCTGTCGTTCCAAAAATGTTGTAAACCTGCTAAAAGTTTGTATAAACTATATACCCTTACATATATCTATATACGTTATGAAGGGAAAAAAACAACGAAGTTTGGTGAATAACATGAACATAGTTTATTCGCACAAACACAGATAAACAAGATATTTTTAACATAAGCCATTTTATGAAAGTAATGTCATACCAATAACAGTTTATGGCCGAGAACCCAGCCAAGTAATATTTAAAAGATCAGTCCGTACCGCAAAGAAAATATAATGTATCTCCATCGAAAACATAAATTAATTAATTCTGTTTCAGAAGGTAATCATTGTTTATGTTGAGAATCATACGATATCAATGAATGAGTACACTGTGAAAATGCAGGTTTTATGACCATTAAAACAGGCTGTACACAACATTTATTTCAAACCTGCTTCGATATGGTACAGCCTATATTTTAAAAAAATTCGAAGAAAAAAATCGTTAAGTGTGATATTTGCACCGTTGACTTGCTGCAATATATTTGTCTGCAGTAAATTAAAATCACATTCAGTTTCGTAAAGAGCTTGCTCGAAAAATATGTGTACTTCTCAAGTGAAGTGGATCTCAAACTGAATAAAATATCTGTTTATCTTCATTGCATACAGCCTCATGTTTACTCTGGCATGTACAACTTGGCCACTCACGAAATTGGCTTCATGTACTGTGACGCTGTGTTCCTTGCTGTTAACAACTGAACACTTGTAAAAACAAGCGTCTCCATCTCCAGTTGAGTGCCAGGTACTTCATTCGTATGTCCGCTGCTGGAGTTCCACTTCCTTCCCTTTGACTGTACAGACTGCAACATTCAACGAAAGCTACGATGTCGAAATCAAAAGTTCTCGTCATTTCTTGGCACTTATTAGAAATTTTGCCTCTGGCATACCACACTTAATGTCTGCGATGTGATGCGACTGTTGAGATGAAAAGGTGAGATTCTAATTTAAAATCCATATTCCATCCAGTCTCATCTCGTCTGTTTCGCAACCAGTCATGACTTCTACAGCAATCCGAGGCATTCGCCAGCCCTCAGAGATCAGAACTGTACCACCAATGAGATAGTACAAACACGTCCCTGCGGTTACGTTACGGACATGTTACTCATTTTGAGCGATTATTTCCTTAACTAACTGACCTTTGTAATGGTAAATCACTATTTTCTTTGAGGGCGAAACTACAATTTTTAAATATTACAGAACTTCGTGCTTCAATGGGTTAATGCAGTCGGAGTCTGTAGTAATAACATTCGTTAAATTTAATAATTAATAAATTCGTTTCCGCTAGCTTTGCCGCGTGCACTAAAACATTTGAAGGAAATTGGGAGTCTTAAGTTATTACCAAAACATTTTGTTTATACAATAGTATTAATAATAATCTTTTGAAGCCCACTCCCATGCATTGCACATTACACCCCAGCCTCAATAACATTTTCTAAAGTTAATTCCACTAATTTTCGCTTCCCCATCGCAAAAACAAAAATTCCATTTCTGTTAACACAGTCTGAACTCAAATGCAAGCACAGTACTGATGGAGTTAAAACTGTGTCTTCTGCGATACTGTAGTCCAGTTACGGGTTCAGCAAAAGAATGGTTAAACACTTGCAATGCATTCCAATGCTGGGTTCAATGTCCATAAGACAATCCTCTAGATAGGAGGCATTCAGCAGTCAGAAATTCAAAATAACAAAATACGTAACTGAAAAAGTTTTCCTGAAAAGCATCGAAACTAAGTGCACGAACCTGTCCAACTTACAACAAAAGAGGTGTTCAAGTTCCAGGATAAAGGGGTGTCCAAGATATAGGGTATTGTGGACATGTAAAATTATAGGATATTCGCCGGTTCCAATTAAAAGTGTCCAATATAGAGGGGTGTCCAGGATATAGGGGTGTCCAACTAGAGGGGTTTTACTGTATACATATATATATATTATAAAATATCACCTTCTTGCTCACACTGTAACTATCGCAACTCAACTCATTATCACACAATGCTCTGTGTCGGATTATCTCCTTGTGAGGTTTAAGACAGCAGTTCACTCATATGTCAAGCTCATTTTTTATGTTAAGCTTACTTCTTTCAGGTTTTAAGGGTCAAGAAACTTTGTGATAGTAAATACGACCATACGTCGCGTGATAAATAGTGGCAGAACAACTTCAGTGTGAATATGACCAGGGTCCGGAAAATTTGGAGATTCTTCAGACAGAAAGATGTTCACCCGAGATTAGCGATTACTGTCACCTGGAATCCACATCGTACTTTATTAGAATCCATCTCCCATGAGCAATTCGCTGCAAACGTTTCTTGCAGAAGTGCGAACGTCATGATTAATTAGTGAAATTTCAATTTCAGAATTTAAACCGTCAGATTAGAAGAAAAAAAAACTTTCCGTTCACGCTAAATATAATTCACGTGGAATAAAAGCAACTTCGAAACAGATAAATAATTTAAAAATTAGAAGCAAAAAAAAAATACACGCAAATAAAATTCTGCATATGTTAACGATTCTGAAAGTTATGTTTTATTTATGAGTTTAAAAGGGTTAAACACAAAAAAACGCAATCAGGGAAAAGGCTTTCTTCTCGACGTTCATCAATTAGAATATTACGAAATACGAACTTTCGGGGCTATAATAGCATTAGCCTAAAGAGTGTGGTACTGCAGATGACCTCGACCACAACGGAAGTAGTGAACTACGACCTTCCAGTATCATCAGTCGACGTCCTCTCTTCTGTACCCGCTAAATACTTATCTCTCGACTTTGACGTTCTCTTCATCTGACTGGCCTCTTGTCAGAGCAATTGCGTAAAAGAGAATGGGGTGATGGAACCATTTGGAACGAACGGGGACTCATAAGTTCGTAAAGAATTTTGGATGAAAATCCTTTTTAGGAGACCTAAACGTGCACAGGAAATATTAAACAGAATTTTAGATAAACAGGGCGGGAAGACGCAAACAGAATTTAACTTTCTTGGATACTGTCCAATGGCGGGAGTTTGCGAACGTGGTAATGAACCATTATTTGGTACAAAATCAGGGAAATATAAGATAATAGGTAGATAATAGAACTGCTCTTATACATTATCATGTGGCCATAAACGAGGATCAAACCTATCTCCTGAGGCTCATTACCTACAAACATTTGTCTTTCGCAGTTCAACGCTGGAGAGTTTACTAGGGACACCATCGAACCACTTGACATAATCGTGATAAGCTTTCAATTTCACTGCCGTTATCATCATCATCACTTCCCAGTTTACCAGGGTGGTCGTATCTTTATTTCACAAAACTGACCTGCCCCTTAGATACGCTGACAAACAATTGCATCTGACGCAAGCCTGAACTTTGATTGAATGCAACCTACTAACACTCAGTAAACATGGCGTTCCGAGAACAGCCATTTCTGCAGTTCTTTTGCAAAGTGTATATGCCAAGGATGTTATCCAGATGTTCTCTGAGAGACTTCGACATGCTGTTACTTCCACCAATAATCAGGGATTCTGGTGTAAGTTTTGGCTGTGTAGGTGTACGAGGTGCGATCGGAAAGTTTCAAGACTGTGTCAATAGAGGGCGAACCGGATGTAGTACGAGCTTCTGCCGCTAGGGGGTGCGGCCTACATTCATAGTGAATCAGTGTGCCAGCCGGCATCATCGAATTAGCATTTGTTTCTTAGTTACGGGCGTTTTGGGAGTGCATTACACCGACCCTCCTGCGATTTCGGAATGGCGTGTGCATCAAATTTTGCCTAAGACTCGCCTAAACGGCTACGGAAACCTATGAAATGCTAAAGCAAGCATTTGGGGAGTCCGCAATGGGTCGTGCACAAACTTTTGTGTGGCATTCACGTTTTAAAAATGGCCGAACCTCTGTCGATGATGACGAGCGTTCTGGACGACCATCTTCGAGCACAACGCCCGAAAATGTTACGAAGATTCGGCAGGCCATTCACGAAGATCGACGTCGTACCATCAACGACTTGTGCGACATTGTTGGGATAGGCTATGGGACCTGGCAGCTGATTCTAAAGAAAGAACTCCACATGCGACGCATCCTGTCTGAGGACCAGAAGCAGAATCGACTTGACTTCTCGTTTGTCAGGAGCTCAAAGATCTTGCAAGAACCGACCCCAACTTCCTTTCTAAGCTCCGTGTGACTTCTTCCTCTTCCCAAAGATGAAAATTCAGCTAAAGGGAAGGAGATTTGAGACGATAGAAGAGATTCAGGCAGAATCGCAGATGGTGCTTGACAGGCTGGCAAAGAAAGATTTCCAGGGATGCTTCCAGGCTTGGCAGCGGCGCTGGGATCGTTGTGTTCACTCCCAGGGGAACTACTTCGAGGGGGATGGATGAATTTAATATCTGAGATAAATGTACGGGTTTTTATACGCGCAGTCTGGAAACCTTTCGATCGCACCTCGTATATCGTCGTCATGATCATCACTAGGCATATTGTCAGCCTGTCATCATCGTCATTTCAAAACGTGAAACTGTTATCACCTGTGTTCTAGCAGAAATTTCTGAGACTTATTTCTTCTTGTTCACTGTTGATTCCTCACGAAAAAAATTGTGCCTCGGCTAGATGTGCATAGCCACCACTACCGATTGTAAACATATCCAGTATAAACAAATAGTTTATTTAAATAATATTCTAAAGTAATTTCTGTTCTAATGCTTACTGGCGCTGTCTCTGTATTAGTTTTTGTCATAATTTTATTTCTTTGGGTTTATTGCTATTTTTGTCATTTTATATGCTGTATCTGTAATGGACCATTTCGCTGTTGATACAGCGTAGTAAAAATAAAGAAGTGAACTGGATTATTGTTGTAGCATTACCACCTTATTTAGGTACGAACTAACGGCAAATAATATTTCATCAAAAAACTCAGTCTCCATAAAACCTCTAAACTTATTTTTCGACTCAGTAACATGTTTGGGCATACATTATCGAATGTTCACGATATACGAGCAGTTAAGCCAAATTTACAACTTCAAATATCGTAGCGAGAGTCTCTAAAGTTTATTTGACGAAACTTTCTCTGTGACCGAAGAGGAGAATGATTTTGAAAGATAAAATGTAAAGAATTAAGATGTGGCCGTGGCTTACTTTAAAGCATATCTACCGGCAGGCTATTATCTCACCATTTCTCTGAAGGAAACAAAAGAGTACAAACATCAGTAGCACGCCTCAGGACCGGATGTAAAGAATATGGAGCAGGAGTGCCAACTGTACGGAAGCGACGATCAGTTTGTTCTTAATGTAATCCAGCTAACAAAAAATATCACATATTAAGTTTCAGAATATCTGGGCGAGCAGCAGGTAGGAACTTTGGAGTGTAACCCTGGAATCAGCAGATAAAGGGTTCATGCCCTACAGCGGCTGTCCTTACTCCTTACTGAGGCTATTTCTGGCTTCCCCTCTGAGCCATCTGCACAGGAATAGTAAACAGACCACAGGCGGGACGCTCCGTTCCAACGATACGCCACAGACAATAGACGGGTTCAATCAAAACAAACTAAAAGCAATTCTGTGGCTTCCTACGTTTACTATTTGCGACTACGCGTACTTGCACGTGGGCCTTTATGTTCATTTAGTGCAGATACAAAAAACACTAGTAAAGTCAAACACAACGAATGCGCAATAAATATATTATTTGTATTTAATTAAATTTACATAATAACGACACAAAAATTTGAACCAATTTTCTCAACGATAAGACACTTTCGACAAAATAATAACCGGCTGGTATTAAGCAGGTGTTATACTAAGTCGATATGGGTCAACATTTAATTATTTTTAATGTATGATCGTAAAACAAAATTCCATGCCGAATTCTCCTTTACATACGTTTTCTAAATTCTTAGAATTTCTTAGCTGGAGGTCGGACCATCAAAAGCCCTCCATAATCCCCGAACACAAAGAAACGGTGGAAAGGCGTAATCCAATAGACCAGGCTTATACATAATTCACACGAGCGTTCTTTTTTTATTTTGCATACATCACATTCTCTGCTGTTCATGTGCTTCGACATGAATATATTATTCAATTTAAAATATCTGTCTTGCAAAGCTAATCACACTGCACAGAATAAAATATTTCTTCCTGCAAAAATCATACCTGAAATTGTTTCAAATAAACGTTACAGATCTCAGTAACGCCAATATCGTATACCACACGCATACATTCTCCATACAACGTGCAATTTCTTTTACAGAAACGGCAAGTTAGATTTGGGATTGAAGTAAAATAAGAGTTTTCTGCATTTAAATCTATGACTAAAATTAAAGTCACTCATCAACTTCGAGTATGGTCCACCAATATCAAATTTAATCGAAATTCGTTGAATAAGCTTAGATATAAAACATGCTAACAGACAGACCTCGCCATTCCGTATTCATTTCATATATTTCTTGAAAAATAATGCATAAGCACGTAAACATCGTGTCTAATGTCAACCCTCGATTCCACCTTCCTCAATCGAAAAACCGCGCAACCACCATCGTCGAGATTTCACTCCAATACGACACCCGACCCTGTAGACAAATTCTTCTTGTTGCCGACTTCAAAAAATTCTCCCTTCTGCGTCTCTTTAACGTTCCGCGTGTGTGTATAATTTCGTGCTATCATGGACCACCAGACTCCACAGATCCTATCCACACAGCCCTCCCTTCGTCTTATCAGCTGTATCATGAACCCAAGCAAGTTTCTCGTGCACAATAGTACACTTTTCTTCATGTGTGTGATCGTATGTACCCAGCTAAGGGTCTGGTCTTTAAGTTCTCGCTTATTTCCGCCTCTCCTATTCGTATTTTGTCTTTCATTGCCCACATCTTGGTACTGTTTTAACGAGTATTTTACAACTCCAAATATGACGTCACGTATCCAAATAACCTGTAAGGTATCAACGCAGACTGTCCACACAAGTTGTTAAAATCGATTCAAAGTCCTCAAGAGCTCTCCACGGTAATAGGAATTCGTTTCAGCACGTGACACTGATTGAGACCACTTTGTACTGCCAATGGCAGTAAGGCTAATTTAACTTCTGGCACGTAATTATTGTGCGTGCCACTGCTTCCACGCTGTTAGTTAACGGTCTGAGGACACGCCAATACTAACGTATGAAAATAGTTCAGAAATCTTGCGTGCCGTACGCTTAAAGGTAGTGTGGCAGAACGAACTGTAATCTGACGACGGAGTGGGTGCAGACCGATTTCTTTTCGACTCCATTAACC
The DNA here is from genome assembly GCF_000696155.1 of Zootermopsis nevadensis. Next base: position 96,838 of record NW_019060673.1, on the reverse strand, counting down.
ATGTAAAGTTCGTCTATCCTTCAGTACGACAACGTACCACGTACCATTTATTTTATTCTGATTTCAACCCTGTCGCTCTCAGGACCAATAGACAGAGGACCCCCTTCCAGGTCCACAGCGCCTAATTTAAATGTTATATCTTAAATATTGCAGGAGATGAACGTGTGGTCGTTTACTTTGAGCGAATACATAAATTATAAGCAGAGATGACTGTCTTCTGGGATGCTGCGCTGTGTAGCCTAGAACAGTGGTATTCAACCTTTTTTGTTCGCGTACCCCCAGATATAATTTCTCTTCAACTTTATACCCCCAAAGTTGTTGGTGTATAATTCAAGTTATACATAGTATATAATCTACATCTAAAATAAATTAAATAAATTACATTACTGATTATTCAGTGTTTATCATAAAATAATATATGTATTTTTTTAAATTTCACGTACCCCCTAAGATGCCTTCGCGTACCCCCGGGGGTACGCGTACCCCAGGTTGAATACCATTGGCCTAGAAGACGTTTCCGACGTTTCAGAGGTAACTGCTGCCGCTACCATCACCACGATCTTCACATGTTCTCACATTGCACAGGGACTTCTGAAACATTCTGCATTATGTTCTGACCCGTGTGAGAGAAAAAATCACCCAATTATCAAATTTTATTTGACGTTTCTCACACTCTTAAATCAAGTACACGATATTCGTCTTTTATACGGTGTATATTAAATAGGTGTGGTTCTTCAGACTACATAAAATTTTCCTCTGCCCTCTTTCTAGCCATTTAATCAAGGGAATAAATATTTTCATCAGAAGTACCAACCCCCATTTTCAGCCTTCTACTGGTACATGCATGGCTACGTACATTGCGAAAAATGATGTTCATAAAATGCAAATTTCTTCTTAAATGTTCATTAAACTGGCCTTATTCAGCTCAATAAAGGAGCGAGGCAACACGTTTACAACCAAGTTCAATTCAGTTTTATTACCATACGCAAGGTTTCCACCGACACAGTCTGCGTACGGGACTTTTATTGGTACGGAACAGTGACAAACGAAACGAGAGCTTTTAAGACCACTGACAGAACAGGACATAGGACCCACACAATTAGACATCGGAACATGCACACAACAAAAGAAATACAGATCGGAAAAAACTTCAACTGTTGAACGGATTACGGATTCACCATCAGGACTAAATGCCTAATCACTGACGTTAGGCGTCTGAAATGCAAGGTTACATACAACGTTGACATAGCAGGGCCTTTAGGTCGCTCTTGCACTGATGTGATTCGAGTTTCCACTGTTGCCCAACAATGAAAACCCTAAAAATCCTGTCGTTGCACAACAATGGGACGACAGTGACAAAAACTGCATTCACGAGGAAACTAAGGACGCGGTGCTTAGGAGAATATCTGGACCAAAGACGGATGAAGTGAGAGGAGGCTGGAGGAAACAGCATGAAGAAGAGCTACATTTGTACTCTTCAGCAAACATTGTAAGAATGAGGATGACATTGGCGAGGCATATTGCACGCATGGAGAGCAGGGGCAGGTCTTCCGACCACAGGTTCAAAACCCTGACTCCCAACAAAGGACGATCAAACGCGAGTTAGTGTCCCCACTCTTCTCGAACCCGGCTGCACAAGACGCACGACTCTGGATTCAGTACTCACCACATTATCGCCAATGATTGCCCTCTTCTGTCGGCCACTCTCATCTCTTCCTAATCCTCTCCGATCACCGTCAAGAGTTCCTGGAACTGGCTTCCCGAAACTTGAGCTTGGACACCACCAAAGCACAATAATCACTATCAAAAACGCCGTCCAACACAAACTGATGCGACAACCACCGTGTTCGAACCCAGGACACTTTCTAAAGCCACACCAATTCCTTCTACTAGTCCTTCTGTCACTTACAACAATGTCATCTTCATAACACGTCTTGTGACGTGTCTCACTGCAATTGAGATCGATATCCATCACTGTTGAAACTCCTAGTCGCAACAATGCAGCCATCATCTCATGTCAACGACAATAATCATTAGACACACCCGTCGTTTTGGTAAAACTAGTTACAAATGACAACAATGCTTCACAGACGACCGAATGTAACTGGAAAAGCATGTCTACTGTGTGGCTTTCATTGTATATATTTGTCCTTGTCTTGAGTTGTGGAGGGGAGTGTACAGCGAGAGGTAACGAGGGTTACAAAACACACGTGAATCACCAATCTGAAGTTCCTCCCCTTCCGTATGTTTTAAAAACGTACCACCAAGAAATCAATTACTGAGCGAATAGTTGCAATGGGCTGTGTACGCTGACTACACAAAACTATGGAATGAGCTAGCCGTTTGTTTCTTTCTTTTATAAACTGCTCACTCGTCTTATCAACGGGAATCACCAACCGCCATACGTCAAATGAACACCGCAAACACATCGGAGAACAAGAAACACGGATAGGAGTTGCGGTTTTTAATTTTCCAGTTCGTGTCCACAGTCAACAATTTCTGAGTAGTCTTTTTCTTTACACGTCCACACACATTCTCCTATTTAAAATGATAGAATCAGAGAAGTCTCACTACACATGCAGGTAACACACGTCCTGACACACCCACAAAATTTCGTAAAAAAAGAAAAAAAGATACGAAAGAAGACGAATACGACAATTAACACGTTTCGTCCGAGCCAGGTTAAATATTTCTCGAATAACGGGGACACCACGGCGGTTGGTGTAAAGGAGGGACCCATGCAGGGTCCCCACAGTCATTGATATGAACAAAAACCTGTCCGGCCGCTCCAAGCACCAGTTGCGGAGTGCTCAGCGACTGGCCATGCGTACTACGAGACCCTGGCATCGAACCGACAGAACCACAGCGCCTCTGACGACGCAGACTGAAACTAAACTAAATAATTCATGCCAGGGACGTCTTTCAACTTGTTCATTCATTCCTTTCACTCGGCACAGGAATTAATCGATACGTCAGTTTCGATTAGGCTTATGATATGACGTTAAAAAGGATACTGGCGTATTGACAAAACGTCTCGTTATGAAAATACAGGACAGACACGTTGTTCAACTGGCTTAGTCTCTTATGTCGTCCAATCGTGGGCTTATGTGGAAAAGGTGATGAAGTTTCGGGTTACATAAAACCTGGAAACTTCTTTTCGACTATCAGCTTGTCAAGGCAGATGGAAATTGTACGTTAATCCAAAACACTAATATGTACCTACAACCCAGAAAACCAATATCAACTTAAATGTCAGTCAGTATAGTGACTAGCTACGGGCTGGACGACCGGGGTTCGATCCCCGACGGGGGGCAGAGGATTTTTTTCCTCTAGCCTCTACATCCAGGCAGAGCTAGAAAGAAATAAAACAACCAAGAGACGAACAAAGAAAAATAAAAAAATAATATCGCCCTGATGATGGAGGCAGCACGGACCTCTGAAACGTTGGTAAACTTCTACCAGACTACACCGATCTACAACCCAGATGACAGCCATCACGTCGTGAAAACCTCAAATCTTACTTAGAAAAATAATTTATTTGCGACGTATATTGTCTCAGTAAATAGTTACCACATTCGTCATTTTGGCATAATCACAGCCACAGCAAACACGTGACAGCAGAAACCTTTCGGGGGAGCAGTTTACACGAAGACACACATTTGCAAGTCCCCTACATATGAAGCAGGTAGGCTTACGACAGTTTTGACCTAACGCGGCTGACAGTCGCTTACTGCATCCATTGTTTATATGAATCTGTATCGTATTTTTATCTCGCTGAGTGATGCTCTCCCACGGCGATGTCACAGATGCAGGTCCAAGCAAACTCGTATGCAAAAGAAATAGGGAACTTGCAAGTCGTTCGTGTATACACAGATAGCGGCTTGCAGCTTCCTGCAGTCTGGAGCATTCACGTTCCACTGAAATCTTTTTGACTCAGACGGTGAATATTAAGTTAGGTTACGACTCCTTTACTGTGCCTCTAAGTAAGTTACCTTACTTCCAGAGTACCTCGACGCCATTCCACGGGGGTTTCTTTTAAAACAAATTTCTTCCACTAGCTTCTGTGTAAAAGTATAGTTTCTATGCGATAATTATTTTTATTATTATTATTAGTGTTCTGTCTGACGACAGGTCCATATGAACAGGATCCTTCCATCCTTTTCTCGGACTGGGACCTGTTCATATACGTTCTTGGCAGGTGATCCAGAAGTGGTTTGCCATTGCCTTCTTCTGTGTGTGAATGGAGTAATTGTTGGGATGCCACGGAGGAAAACTCCGTGTTGCCTAGACCACGGCCTTGCCTAACACAAGTTATAAATTCGGGCACCGCCGGGAATCGAACCCGACAATCGTTAAATACCTGAAAATAATTAGATCACTTGTTTACCTCCAACGAGGTCAAACACAGAACACCAAATAATTTCACATCATAAAACGAAATATATCGTGCGTATCAATGAAACTGTTACACACTCGCTCAATGCTGGTAGTTGCGATGGATTCTGTATGTAATACATCGATCTGAAATGCAAAAGTGTCTGAGGATTTCACCGTAAAGCTTCATTCGCCCGTTCGGTAGTTAGCCGATGGATGATGATTCAGTAACAGCTGCGCTGCAAATGTGTTCTTTCTCAGGAACATGGTGCGCCATCTTGGTGTACAGGACACGACAGAAACCGGGGTGGCAGATGGCACATCCCCCAGCGACTGCGTTATATTCATTGACAGGCAAATATTTGCTGCCATTCAGATCAAACTTTATTATATTCCCGAGTCCTGCCTAAAATACTAAGGATTTATATTACGAAACTGTAATTGTACTTGCCACGTTTACGGGTGCCATACTTTGTCTCTCAATCTGAGGGGAAAGAACAGATCGAGGGCGTTTGAGAACGAAGGGTTGATGGGAATGTTTGGACCTAAGAGGAGGATGACGTAAATTACATGACGGCCCCACAGTTTGCACTCTGCATCTAATGTCGACGATATAATCATTTAAACAAATAAACGAACCTATTCAGTTCCAACACAATATTACTTCTACATCCACTCTTCATCTCTGGTATGTTTTTAAAATTAAAATTCCTCAATATATTATTTTGTTTTCTATCTCTAATATTCATTTAGTCTTTATAACAATTATTATTTAATTTACAGACCGATTATAAAAAAACCACTACAAATATTTCACCCACGCAAGATCACGCTATACGCGACATACATTTACGAAACAACATTGAATGTGATAATAAAGTACAATTGATCTAGAAGAGGATAATTTTCTGATATTTAATGGACATCTGACTAAGGATTGCATTTAGAATATTACATTTATATTTATGTCGATTATACACCTGAAGATGGTTCATTGAAAACCGAAACATGTCGTGAAAAAGATGATGCTCTACTTGTAAATCGAACATTTCGATAGAAATAGCATCATTTTAATATATTTTAAATATTTTAAACATTAAATGTTAATTATAGTAATAATATTTTAATATTTTAATATTTTAAATATTAAATGTTAATTATAGTAATAATATTTTAATATTTTAATATTTTAAATATTAAATGTTAATTATAGTAATAATATTTTGATATTTTAATATTTAATAAAATATTTTATTGTGATTAGACGGTTTAAAATAAACAAATAAATAATAATGAACTGGACATGTAGCACGCACGGAACAACGCGATGGCATTAAAGAGTTTTGGTCGTTATCCCTCAAGGGAAAAGTCGTGGGTGGGAAACCCAGTCGTATACAAATTGAGTTTGACTTTGTGGACTGCAGCCAACTAGCAGTGATTATGAATTGTGGGTTTTAAAATTTTCGTAAAATATCTGTAGCATTAAGTCATTTGGTTATTATGTTATAAGACTAAAAGAAAATACATTTTTTAAATGGATAGTAGATTTAAGTTTTATTTCTACAGCCATAAAGCTGGCAGCTGAGTAATAAACCGAGCGTAAGTACAAGGAAACAAGATAATTCTTTGTATATCACGATCTCTATTAAACTTGTTAAAACTCATAAAATTGTTATGATTTAAGTAATAACCTGGCATGCAGGCGGTTAGGATATATTCAAGTGTAACTTACACAGAGAGTCTTTTGAAGCTGTTGGGAATGTTTATCATTCCCACGATTTCAAAAGCTTCAAAAGGCTAATGTAAGACTCGCTACTATTGACAATGAAAATGAATACTTGATATGATGAATTATTCAAACAATAAATGTATTAAGGTTAAAAGGACGTTCTAACCTTCTTATATTATGCCTCTTTGCTTAACAGATTTTGATTTATGGACCACTTCTTCGCTCTCTTCATTTATTCCTTGTCATGACGTCAGACTTGCCCACTCAACTCAGTCACTTGCCTTCTTTCCAAAAGAATATAACCACAGGTTTCATCCCAACACTAATGTAACCACATATAAAAATATGAGATTTGCCATTCGGCAGCTTCAGTTACAATAAGAAAGCAAAAGTGTCCTTGAGTTTAACCAAATACCACGCCGCGCATGCGTATGAAGGAGTGAAAGAGTAACTCCACGCAGATGGAGACGAATAGTCAGCGTCACGCCCCGACCGTCTTACCCAAGGGAGAAAACCCGATACCCATCGCACAGGATTCTGGGTGGGCCCCAAATCCGTTCTGGTTATTGTGGCGGAGAAAAAAATTGTGCCCTGAGAATAATCGAACCCTGGCCGTCCACTCCTTAGCCTAAACCGACAGAATGAGTTTCTGAAATAGATGGCAGCATGGGGAGGCGATGAAACACATCTGGCTTTCAAGGGTCCAGTAGACACAGGCAGGAACGTTAATAAGGCTCTACCTTTACGTACTGAGCATCTACGATTATATTCACAAGAAGTTATTCATTCTGATTTCGTCAGGGGTCGACAGATATCGGTTGCTGTCGTAAAATTGTTCTTCTCTTGCGAAAGCGCTTTCTCCTTAACATACCGCCTACTGCTGCAAGTTTCTTGCAAAACATTTCTGATTCAATCTGCACCGTAACTGCGGTTTGTGACTAATAACTTTTCATAAAAAATACCGTACCATTGAATTTCTTTGTTTATGAAGTGTCGAACGGTAATAAATTCCAAAGGTTTATAAATGGAGGCGGCCTTAGCCTAATTTAATGTACTAACCTGGAATTGGCTTGAAAGAAAGGAGGAAAACTAAGATAAACATTACACGTGATAGTCAGTCTTCTGCCCGAGGTTTGAACATGGGACATTCCGATTACGACGCAGGACTACAAACCACTGGACCGGACGTTCCGTGTCATGAAATCAGTCACGTGACGGTTTTTTGTTACTCGAGTATTGAACCAGTGAAGTAAAAATAGGGGCTTGAAATAATTACAAAGAATAGGTCTGCACATAAAATGTTTCCTGAAAAATATCAGGCAAAGTAACAACTTCGGGCCAAAATTACATTGATTGAACCCTCCACCAAATTTAATGAAATTCCCTTGTTACGTTCTGGAGATGATACGTGCCTAGGCAAGGCAAGATATGACCTCGCCGTTTTGACCTTTGTGTAAGGACCACAAAAAACTGACTTAAAATGCCTCTCCAGTGCTATAAATGTCGAAATTCAGTTTAAATGGGATTCAATACTAAAGCGTGTGTGTTTGTGTGTGCAGGATGGCGGGAGGGAGGGGACGGGGACACTGACAAATAGTTTCGTCTTCCTCTGAATGAATACACAAATTTACAATCACTGCCGCTCAGAAATGGATCAACATGGCGTGTGACGAGACTATAACAAGAAAGTCATCAACACAAATGGAACCAGGGATTCCTTGTAAGAGGCTCGTTTATGGTTTGAATGTCCTCACAGACAGCTTCGGCGTCAAACTGGCAGCCTCGTTTGAAGCTAAGGAAGCAGGATCTCCAGAGAAGAATAGGGAGAAGAGGAAAGTTAACAAAGGAGTAAAAAAGACGACAGGGAAAAGAGAGAAAGAAATGAAGATGGACTGACAGAAATAACAGAAGAAGACTAGAAACAAAAAGATAGGGGAAAGTAAAGAGAAAACAAAGGAGAGTATGAAGGAAATAAAGATAGAAGGCGCCACAGACTGGCCTGTTAAGAAAATAGATAAACGGACACGGTAAGGAACCTTCGAGTTCAACAAGTCCTGCCCCCATCGTCAGGACGATTAAACAGATCTTGTACTGTCGTGTGTCATGATTACTTGAACTGTTACGAGGCATCTGTTTTTCTATGGGCGTAACACTTCGAGTCTAATTCAGTAATCCATAAATTCTCCGCCTTTTACGGTAAGTTCACAAGAGTGAGCCAAGCAAAGCATCACGGTAAGGAAATATCCCAGGTACGAACGTGAGACTGTGAATCTGTAACATGGGACCGCGTCTATTGATCTGAGTAACACCTTGCAGATAACAAGCTGTGCTAATGGGCTCTGTCCTTCGAGTCTGCTTCCGGTTTCCCTCGTCCTGAGGCCGTCTCGTCTGTTCTGCGAAATATTCGTGCCACATGCTAGGCTTTCGATAACAGGAACAGGAAATAATTTGATTTTACTGCAATTAGGGGAAAGGACAGTCTTGTGGTAGCAAATCTCAGTCACATCTTAAACAAACGCTGAAGCAATTGCTAGAATGACCTTCAAAAAACAAAATCCTCATAGATCATACATCTTCATCCTCTCAAAATAAACTGTAATAAATAATAAATATAATTTTCCCTTTTTTCTTATGGTAACCACATGAATATTTTCGCGTCGTCCAATTTTCTCGAAGTTGTCCCCACGGCGTCACAGTGACAGCTTCATGAATTAAACAGTTCTTAAACATGAAAGCGGAACAGACATTGATAAACGATACGGTAGCAATAAGACTACGGACAGAGGGGAACAGATGGAAAAACTCATAACACTACACGAAAGGATTTTGCGTGTCCGACAAGAACATCATCGAGCCAAGCTAACGAAAGTAACAGATTAAAATATATTGAGAACAAATGTACTTTATGTATGAACCTATTTTGTTAAATACAGGCTACGTTACAATTCTTTGAAAATGTTTCACATAAAAGGTTCAGATCTTGACTTAATCTATTCTTACGTCATATATCAATTGTGAGAAATCTGATACAGTGGAATTTGAGCTTAATGTAAAATAGGCTTCATTTTGAATCGATTACGCCCAAACTCACGTTCGCCAGAAAATATTTCGGTGAAGACCAACAAATTACAATTTCGTCTAAATACTGAGAAGCAGTGTCAGAGATGAAAGATGCTGACAGGCAGACACGACATCTCCATAAGAGAAAGCTAAAAATACTGTAATAAATTCCACATTTCTAGCATTTGTGTCCTCTTTAAATGTGTCATGATACCTGTACTATGACAGAAGGCAGGTTTATGGCTGTCTCCATCATCAGGGCCACCTCCCTGATGATGGAGGCAGCAAGAACCTCTGAAACACCGAAAAACTTCTGTTAGACTACACGGCATTACTACGCAGAAGACAGCCATCTTTGGACTCATCGCCGCGAAAACCTGAAATCCTACACAGAAAGCAGTTGCTAGAAAAAAATCTCGTCTGAGATTAAAAAAAGTTCAAGTCGGTTGGAATTCCGTCACAAGAAGGTTTCGCTTCCTCTACTGGCAAGTTGCCTTGACGCCTATGCAGCCGTCTACTGGCTGAAGTCACACGGTGAGTGCATGAGAGGAAACGGAACTAGATAGCGCGCGCAAATACTGTACAAAGCAACTTCCGGAAACCATTACTTGAATGTTTATAACAGCGAGGGGCCATTCACCTTACTATATTTGATTCTGTGTTCGCCTACGCGAAGTTTGAGAACAGTTGATACCGGCTTTGCGCGGGAGGCAATCAAACTAGGCGTAGTGCGGGTTGCGTTTCAGGCGCGTGGTAATCGTGACGGGCTGTACGTATGTTCGGAACTCTCATCGGACATGAGTGTCTGAATGGTGCTTCATACACTCCATCACCACCTGACCAAAGAGAAACATTCAATTGATCATCACCGCAGCAGGAAATCTTACACAGACTTGTATAACAGCCTCTGTAATGAAGCAAACAGGTTTTGTGATTTCTTAACAACATACGTGGCACGACTCTGGTTCGTATCTCGGCTGTTCTTACTGATGTATCCAGTACTTTTTCTCTGGTCTGATTACTCTCTTCCACAGATGTAGCGAAACTGATTTAAACGTAAACAAAATCCGACCCCCATTCCTCCAGTCTGCGTCTTATTGAATTAGTTATCCCGCCTCCTTTCAAATCCTTACTTACTGATTATTTTAAGATTTCTTAACTCTGCACTCGAAAAAGATTTGAGCGTTAATATAAATTTATGAATTAAGTTTCTCACGATTGGTTGTTGCGCTGGTAGAAGTTTACCGACGTTTTAGGGGTCCTTGCTGTCTCCATCATGAGGGCGATGAGAATTATTGCCCTGATGATGGTGTTATCAAGAACTACACGTCGTTACAACCCACAAAAACAGCCATCTTCGTTCGCCTAAACGTTAAATAATTACTGGAATGTCAAAGAGCCAGCAGGATGCATGACGATTCACATTTGTTTCGATGTCGGATGTGGAGTATCGATCCTGCCGACGCTGGCACTTTGTCGTCGATCTATCCGGTCTTGGGCCTTACACGTGCTACCTGGACTACGCCACAATAATGTCTATGTATGTCACCACCCAAGAACTGGCGCCACCTCGTAATGAATCACGTTGTAAGCACGTGCCAAATGGATCGAGTTCCGCAGGTGGTCAGTGAGACAGAAGTCTCTTCCTACTGAGCGTTTACATTCCGATTTCACCCGTCAGCGAGACTACACGTGCAGCTGAGCGGCAATTTCAGAAATTGTCAGTATCCAGCATATGAAAGCGTGCTTATGGATTAGTCATCGGGCTTACCAGAATGTGCGTGTGCATCGCAGTGAGAAACACAAAGAAATTCAAAATATGATCACAGAACAAAGATTGAGTTTTAAATGTTTTGTAACAGAACAAAATGAACAGAAGCCATGAATCAGGTTGATAAGGCAGCAAAAATATCTGACTGACTAAAGGACAATACATGGGGAAAAAAATACAAAACGAAATATCGATGAAATGGAGACGAAAAGAGATGAAGTTTCACAACCATACAAAACAGCAAGTAGATTTGTAGTTTTGTAAGAGAATCTTCAACGTCGATAAAGCTCAAAACATTCTTTCTTTTCTCACACGCTCTAAGCATCCAACACATTTAACATCCGTATCGGAACAGAAATACATGCTTACGACAAACGTCATCTCACAGCCTCCAAATAGTACGCTATTTTTGTTGCGTGTTGGAAGTTTCAAGAAATGTCGTTGCATTCTGTAACACGTGCAGTCAAGTTATTCGTGTCAGTGTATCGGCATGCATTTACTCCTTTGTTCTGCTGGAGATAAATGAACGTTGTCTTACACTGGCGTGTGCACTGCCTGCAAGAGTGTGTACAAATAACTTACTATCCTGGAAGTCACAACTGTTTATTAACTTCCCCATGTATGGAAGGTTGTTTCACGCCCACTGATGAAAGTGATATTAATTTAAGGATAAAGCAGTGTACTAAAGTGACATCTCATTGCCATTGGCCCACTGATATACTCGTGGATAAACGCCAAGAGGTTGAATAGGCCTACTGTATTTTCCGTTATTTATTGCCACATTTAGAAGAGAAGAGAAGAGAAACAAAAGAAACTTAGGAAAATTAAGTGAGGAGCTTCGTACGACAATTATAGTCTTTGACTAATAATTATTATTATTATTTAGTGTTCTGTCTGATGACAGGTCCATATGAACAGGATCCTTCCATCCTTTTCTCGGACTGGGACCTGTTCATATACGTTCTTGGCAGATGATCCAGAAGTGGTTTGCCATTGCCTTCTTCTGTGTGAGTGTGAATGGAGTAATTGTTGGGATGCCACGGAGGAAAACTCCGTGTTGCCTAGACCACGGCCTTGCCCAACACAAGTTATAAATTCGGGCACCGCCGGAAATCGAACCCGAGACCCCAGGATTACAAGGCCAGCGTTCTAACCGCTAGACCACCGTGGCTATGACTAATAATTAGGGTGATGAAATTAAGCAAGACAAGATGACAAGGAAGAAGTAAGCGTGCAATTAAAATAAATTATGTAAAATGGAGTGCAGAGATGTGGACTGGATTGGACTGTTTTACGACAGCGTATAATGGAGGGCTTTTGTGAAGACAGCGATGAAGAACATTTTCGAATTGTTACCATCTGAGTGACCAGGAACAAAAGAAAGGATGGAAGGAAGAAATAAAAATAGACGAAGAAATATGAAATAGAGAAGTAAGGAAAGAAAAAGGTATTGTGTGTCTGATGAACAATTTATGCAGTTCTCTGAAATGCAAAGTTAGAAATTATTTTTCCTTGTATTTCGTCTTCCTGTGTCGCGTTCCCTTGTGCAGATGAGTTGATTCCCAGTCCAAGAAGAGACGAAGATGGGGGAAAAACACTGAGGAGGATATATAGAAGATGAAGCAGGAAGCGGAGGGAGATGATGGATGACGAAACAGGAAGGAAGATGGAATAATAATAACAAACCACGACCACTCGTTTCACCCCCCTTACAGCCGACTCCAGACATTAGCTGTTAAGAGTGACCCAGTTATTAAGAAGTTAATGTTTCCAAAAGAACCCCAGATCCTTATCAATACATAAAGAACATTTCCTGTTTATACTCAGGATTATCTGAACTGGATGAGATTTGTCTGGCGGGTAAAGCACTTTTCTATTTAGCCAGACAGTGCGGGGCGGACAGATTCTGACATTCGTCACTCGGTAGCTCTAAATGGGAGGAAGCTTCCGAGGTTTCAAGAGCCCTCGCCGGCCGCCCGGACGGACAGACGTCTAGCAGTAGGCGCCTTTACCTCTCCAGCTGGTTTATCTCTCTGGGCAGAGAGTGACGTCAGCTGTGTGAGCCCCAAGGGGAATTCATGCACAAGATCCTGGTAACAGGAAAGGATGGGAAGTAGATTACTCGGAAACTAACCTAATGCGACTACATTCGTTATTAACATGTTAAGTTTTGATCGTAACACTGGCCCCAAATAGACTTACACTTGTATCAGGCTCATACAGGCCTAATTTAAAAACATTTAAACTTAAATTTAAAGCAATAAAATGAATACATTCTATTATCTGAAAAATTATAGTACTGTATCTTCCTCACTGAGAGAATCCAACCAAATTATAAAATTCTGACAACAGTTATCTAGTAAGACAGGACATGAGAGTTCATCCTTTTCTTAAAAAAGTTTAAACAATTATTTTCTCAATGCGTGTTAATTTATTGCATTGACAAATCTACTGTTACAACGCTAATTGCACAACAAATAAAACAGTGCACAAATACAAGAATAATGCTCATGACTGAAAGAATTCCGATTAAACTTTACTGAATTTAATTTTAATTCATACCTGTCCAGTATAATACCGTACTTCATATGAAACTCAAACCGAAAATTATGATATTTTTTTTCAAATAACTCAAATTACACAACATTTCGTCCATGACATAATGACAAAGTACTGAATGCATTAAGATCTATAAATTTTAAAACCACAAAGCTGTCAGGGAATCTCCCCCCTCCTTCACCAGTTTCTTTCCTCCGACATTATTGTTCTTGTTATGTTCTTTTGTTTCTGAATTCTAAAAATCTCAGTCCCTGTTCGGTTCACACAGCTGGAATGTTCCTATGTAAACGCGTTGTTTGACAGAATGTGTTATGTTTCGTAGTGACCACCCAGGCAGATTCTTTTTAAGGGGCGGAGCAAGGTCCTGCAGGTCAGAGACCCAAACGCACTGCTCAATGTCTTCAACCTTTGGTGAGACTAATCGTCGGCCACCGAGGCAGAGGACTGCTATATGGTCACGGACGTGCTTAGTGCGGGATTACTCACACGGTCACGTGCTCTGTGAATTGTCAAGTACTTCACAAAAACGAGCTCCTTAGAGTCGAATAAGACAGACATGTGAGTTCTGAAGTTTTCACGGCGGTTATGATCATTATGTTGTTGTTCTTCCGGACTTTGGCACCCTGTAGACTCGTCAGATACCAGAGCCTCGGAGAAACATCCTATCACAATTTTTAAAGCTGAGTTAAATATTTGAACTCAAGAGAAGAACAGACAAAGTTATATGAAAAACTTCGTAGTCATTACTCTTCACCTAGCATTAATAAGGTGCATAGAACATGTAGAACGCATGCGGAGTTAAGAAATGAACATGTAATTTTAATCGGAAAATCTCATACGAAGAGAACATTCGTGAGACCTAGGCGTGGACGGGAGGATAATATTAAAAATAATCTAAAATAAACAGGGTATGAGAGTGGGAACTGGACTTCGCTTTCCGCAAAAGACGGCTATCAGATTCTGAACCAAGACTATGCTGTATGAAGCCGGCTGGTTCCTGCTCGAACCTCAGGACATACCTGTGAACTGAGCTGCTGGCAACGTGGTGAAAAGCTGAGTAGCATCAAAATGCATTGAGCAGTGCGCGAGAATGTCCGGACAGAGTACGGTACGTGATTGGTTTTTGGAAGTTTTTCGTC
>NW_019060673.1:58950-78178 GCF_000696155.1 Zootermopsis nevadensis | reverse complement strand
GAAAATGGCTCCTGATGAAATGCAAATTTCCCTCCTAGAGAGACGTTTTAATGGATTAGTCCAACTATTCCCAAACTGTGGCTGGCGAAAAGCTGCCGATCCGCGAGGCAATGTTTCCCATCCTTTCGAGCCCGAGGATCGGTAGAATGACAGTCGGTTTCCAAGGACCTATCTGCTTCACATTGCACAGTCCAAACATAACTCTACAGATCTAATAATTTTATTAGTAATACGTCTAAAACACACGTATTTACAATAACAAATTTAACAACTTTATCTGATATTAATGTAGAGATGTTGTGTAGCTATGTAGTCACTCAGGAAGACGGTTGGTTGATATTTTACTCTCTGTTAACTGGTTAACAGGACAAAGTTAGTCATTCAGTGAGATGGTTGGTTGATGAGTCAGGTCAACAGTTAAAAACAAACACTTTCGACGCACCTTGACAAAACCTAAAGATTATTCAATTAGCAGACATTTTAGCCTTCTAGATTGAACGGTGCTAAGGTTACTCACGCCTTAGAACTTCGCTTATTCATTATAATGGTATTATCAATGGTTGTAAATTTAACAGTACAACCTTTACCATCAATGACGCGATGTTCATGCCAATTTTTACGAAACTCTGTGAATTTTGGTGTTGGAGAAGAAGAATAGAGAAGATCAGGTGGACGGATCGAGTGACCAACGAAGAAGTATTGAGGAGAGTCAACGAGCAAAGAAACATTCTGCAGGCGATTACACGAAGGAAAGCTAACTGGCTGGGACATCTTATGAGAAGGAATGGATTACTGAGTGATATCACCGAAGGCCAGGTTGAAGGAAAGCGAGGACTGGGAAGAAGATTGATACAGCTAACCGACGACCTTAAACAAGGAAAGAAGATGACGTTCCAGGAATAAAAGCGAGAAGCCGAGAATAGGGACAACTGGAGAGCTCTTTTTGGGCAGAGCAATGGACCTGTCGTAAGACAGAACACTTAATAACAATAATCTGTGAATTTGTTCAAATGCATATTTATTCACACATGGGCACGATGCTATAAGACTGTCATTCTTTGCAAAATATGAAACTTGTACTAAAATGTTACTGGGCATCTACAGACACACATCTTTCTCGGTTTAAGAGAATGGCATCTGCTTGCGTCCAGCGGTTCATCTGCTGTGGCTATCAAATTCAGTCGTTGCATTTAATATGAAGTCCAGACAAACCCCTAGAATCCCACTTCGTTTGGAACGATCTATAAAATAACGTAATAAAACATATAACGACACGCACCCTACACGCACTGACACGTGGGCTCGTGATACACGCACAGTGGCACTAGGAAAACGTCGAGACAAGTCTGATGCTCTCTGCGCCAAACACGTTGGAAGTTATAACACGCACATCATTACTAAATGATGCTGTGGGGCAGTTTACAGCGGAGTCCATATGCACTCGGATAATTTTCGTTCAGTACTTTAAAAGCTGATGGAGCCGCGTAGACCGGAAACGGAAAAGAAGAGTGTAAAGTAAAGAGACCACATTAAAATTACATCTGATAAAAAAGAGAATTTGCGAGATTATGAGACTCAGATCTCGATATGAAATTTTATTTATTTATGGTTTATTTAAAGAATCCAATGACAGGATGATTGAAGAAATTGGAATTTATGTGGATGTGGTCGTGACCTAATACAAAATACACGTATCTCTGAATTTGCGCGAAGGGACTAAGATAAACCACGAAAAACTCATGATAACCCGTCTCCGGGCCGAGATCTTTCAAATACGATGTACGCGAAATTCAGTAGCTGGGAAGACAAAGGATCTCATAGAAATAGTGCGTGAGGCGCGTAATGGATGGCTCAGGATAAGCTCTAATGGTGAGGTTCTGAGACACTTCGTATTCCATAAACACGGAGAATGACAATTTTTTTGTAAAAAAGGCAATGCACTGTCCACTCAGCTGCCAAACAACATTCAGTTAATAGGAGACATTCTTATGCATGTAAATATTTTCATCAATAAGAATAACTTCTTGGGATTTATCTACATGATCAGTAAACGATGGGAAAATTTCCAGCAGCTTCAGCCGTCACAAAGAAATGGATGAAGGGTGCGTTTGTCAGTTTAAGGGGAAGCTTATCTGTTTGAACTGACTGAGACTATCAGGTAGAGCCTCTGCACAAACCGGATGTTATTCCTCAGTTTTACTACAGACTTCAATAGATTCTGAACTTCTTACCTGGACTTACTACCGGTTATTCAAAACGGAATTTTATTTCTCTGTCAGTGTTCATACCACAACCACCTGGACGACCGACTTCGAAGAATTATAAATTCCGTTGATTCTTAAAGGTTTGTAGCAACGCTTAACTCATTACATTGTAATTATATCAGACACTGTTATCGCCTAAGGTACGGTATAGTTCATGACTAGCACTGAGATAGTATCCGACGTTTGTACACTACCAATACAAAATACCGGGTCAGTTTCATCCACCTCCAAACCTTAAAGCAAGTTACGAATTTTTGTATAATTTCCTCTCTTACGATAATTCATGTGCAGTACAGCCACGGTGGTCTAGCGGATAGAACGCTGGCCTTGTAATCCTGGGGTCTCGGGTTCGATTCCCGGCGGTGCCCGAATTTATAACTTGTGTTGGGCAAGGCCGTGGTCTAGGCAACACGGAGTTTTCCTCCGTGGCATCCCAACAATTACTCCATTCACACTCAGAAGAAGGCAATGGCAAACCACTTCTGGATCATCTGCCAAGAACGTATATGAACAGGTCCCAGTCCGAGAAAAGGAAGGAAGGATCCTGTTCATATGGACCTGTCCTCAGACAGAACACTAAATAAATAAATAACATTTCTGTAGTTTCTGCCTTTGAATCACCGACACCTATATCAAGTTTTGTTTCGAAGTGTGGAAAAGCGACACATGTAGCAAACAGACGCATGCGTTAATATATTATATACACAGTCACACACACAAATCCCTATGGTTACATTTTCTGCTGATCAATGTTAAGTTTATTTGCCTGCCCGCCCTATTGATTGGAGAGAGAACGCAATTTTTTAACGTACCAGAACATCGTGCCCCGAGCGAAAGTGGAATTTCCGTTCCATGCATTACAGTTGTCGACATCAAATGCAAGTGAGCAGTCAGCTTCACGCTGTGTCCGCATTGCCATCGGAAAAATGAACGGTTTCCAATTAACGAGGAAACTGACTGGCTACACACAGACCGAAATCACTTTACCGGCTGGGGAATCCCAGATGTCATAGTTCACAGAGCGTTGCATTAAGTTTGAGGACCAAAAGGTTGCATGAGATTCGAGGTTCTCACAGCGGCGAAGATGGTAATTGACGGTGGTCTTCCAGATTGCGACGCCCTGAAATTGAAGATGGCATCTTCCTCCAGAAGTTTCCTACCCATGTAAAAAAGTTACCACCACCATCGACACTGTTCAGTCTCTTGCTATTTTCTTGGGAACACTGCTACTGACATAATCTGTTCAGCAGACCATCGTCATGGAGAACAGACAGTGGGTGTCTACAGCCCTGGTCATCGCGCTGATGGTCTCTGTCGTAGCTGGACAAGGAATCCTGTACCCCATCGAATCTGAATCTCGAGCTGTACATTACCTGGACGGCATCTGGAACTTCCGTCTTGCCAACGAGTCTGACTCAGATGTTGGACACAGGGAAGGCTGGTACAGGCAGGAACTTAGGAAGGCGAGTATTTCATTATTCATATTATTCATCTTTCCTTTCCAATTTATGTTCTGCTTGTGCATGTGAGCGCGTGCTTGTACGTGCTTGTGCCGAAGTCCTGGTTGCTTTATCTCTCTTTCTGTTCTTTAAATTTTTCTTCCTTCTTTTTGTCTTTTATCTTCTCTTTTTAGTTCCCTTTTCTTTAATTCCTTTAAATCTATTAAAATGTGACTCTGGTTTTTATTACTTTTGATTTAATTAATTAATATTGTCCGTCTAATCACAATTTAAAATTTAAAATTAAGATAGTTAAAATACCATGTGATGCTCCTTATCGAAACATTCGATTTACATTTGTAAGGACCATCACATGGTATTTTAACTATCTTAATTTTAAATTTTAAATTGTGATTAGACGGACAAGATTAATTAATTAAATATATATTTTCACAATATGACGCAACTCTATCATCTTACTTTTGATGTCACATATTTCATATAAACTGAGGACATCAAGTAAAGTGAACATTTTCATGCAGGGCAGGGGTGGGTAAACACACACCCTTGCTTCCAACGACTATGCACTTAGTAACGATACCAAGTGTTACACTGAAGTACATCAAAGGCTGGAAATTTCTTGAATTCATTTATGGCTGATTTTAGACAGGACAAACGATCCAGATGCCTGTTCCAGCCAGCTATAATGACATCACAGAAGACAAAGCCGTGAGGGACCATGTTGGGGTCGTGTGGTACGACAGGACCTTCTACGTTCCGCGGACATGGAGCTCACCGAACATGAAAATCTGGCTACGTTTTGGTGGTGTTCACTATGCTGCTGACGTTGTACGTTCGTTCTTACACTCTTGTCATTACTTGATTGTTATTTATTTCATTAATTTTTTCTATATTATTTTCTTCAGTCGGTTATTATGCATATAAATTAAATGAATTCATTGAACCCATGAATTTGAACTTGATTCATTGAACTTGTTGAATAAAATGATAATAAATTAAGTTCTCACGTAAATTTAAAGAGTGGTTTTCAAATTCTGTATCATAATCTGTTAGTTATTTCCCTACCAAAAATGTTATGGATAGAATTGTATTAAATATTAAATTTGAATCCTGGGATTAATGAAACTCAGACTTCTGATATTATTGCTTTTACATACTGTAAGATTTTTTTTTTAATTATCAAATTCAAAGATTAATTTCTCACAGTTTGTGAATGGTGAACTGGTGGTGAGACACACTGGAGGACACATCCCTTTCCAGAGTGAAGTCACTTCTATTCTTCAGTATGGACGAAAGAACCTCATCTCTGTGGCCGTTAACAACATTCTCACACACATCACTGTACCCCAAGGAAGTCTTGAGAAGCTTCAGACGTAAGTTAATAAGCGTACATCCACATTTATTCTTATTACGTAAGCAGTCTCATTTCTAAAAGCTGCCTACTAAGATTCCACAATGGTAATGCTGAAGACTTGTATCTAGGAGATACCCAGGTTGGATCTTGTTTGGGTTTTAATTGGTCCATCTAGAGATAGTATCTTGCATTTCCCATCTGTAATTTGTGGTTGACGAAGTGCCACTGGGGCAGCGTTTTTACTAAATACTCTGAGTTTTCAATGTCAATCAACATTTCACCAATTTTTCATACTCATCTATTATGCTATCTGAAGTGTGCAATAGGCCTCACTAGCTGATATGTTACCTCAAATTTGGTTCTATTTGGGGCTTCACTTCTGTCTTTACACTCGGTTGGACTGAGTAATGAGTGATACTAATTTCCACATAATTTCTCATTACAGTGACAGTGGTCCGAAGATCGTCCAGTATTACAAATTTGATTTCTTCAATTACGCCGGTATCCACAGGTCTGTAGTGCTGTACACAACCCCAAGTGTCTACATTGATGATATCTCAGTAAATACAGACATAAATGAAGATACAGGTGAGCCACCCACACCAACGCAAAAAAAAATCATATTTTATGCAGACTGCACTGTTCGGCAAAATGTTTCTATGACAGAGGCAAATAATCTCTCTCTCTCTCTCTCTCTCTCTCTCTCTCTCTCTCTCTCTCTCTCTCTCTCTCTCTCTCTCTCTCTCTCTCTCTCTCTCTCTCTCTCTCTCTCTCTCTCTCTCTCTCTCTCTCTCTCTCTCTCTCTCTCAGCAGTTTTATTTGTGTACTATATATTAGCTTTGTAACAACAGATTTCAATCAGGCACATAACAAGTAAAAGTCTACAGTGTTACCACTACAACAAACTGCTTGACTTTACAGATATCGATCAAGACATATTATTTATGCTAAGAGATAAATATGTCGGACAGTCGTTCAGTAAGAAATTTAATAAAAAAACATTCCAAACGCATATTTCTTGCTTCTTTGTAGGAGTTATTAAGTACAACGTGAGCGCTGGTGGAGAACCTACAAACCATTCCACTGTTTCTGTGAGTCTCCTTGACCGGGATGAAAACTATGTCATCCGTGATGTTATGGGGAATGAAGGAAACCTACGGGTTCCCCAGGCTAAACTATGGTGGCCATACTTAATGGATCCTGACCCCGCATACCTATACACATTGGAGGTGAGAGAAATAAAGACACGGACATCTTACACTCATTAATATGCACCAAAGAATTTTATAATTCTTGCTTTGTGGACAATCCGTTTCAAAATTATACGGGCCCACTAGATAGAGCTAATCCCTATCTCCGAGACCTCTTGGATATTATCCATCGTCTAGTAAATATAAAACGTAAAACGACGTTTCGGAGATGGGACTCTATCTCCGTCTTCAGGTTCCTACACAGTTGGGCCCACTAGATAGAGCTAATCCCTATCTCCTGAAGACGGAGATAGAGTCCCATCTCCGAAACGTCGTTTTACGTTTTATATTTACTAGACGATGGATAATATCCAAGAAAATTTTTATTCAATTGACTCTTCACCATCGCCAAGACGTTTTAGATTTGATTATACTTTTCTACTTAATCACCATCATCATCAACCAAAATGTGGCCACGAGGTTTATTAATTGATTTAACACTTGCCATATTTTGCTCAAATTATTACTTCTTCCTTATTCTGAACACGAGTTATAGATCTAAGGAGGATTTGCGTCGTGTTCTAGTATCAGAACTTTGGAAATGTTCATTATTTCTGTGGACTGCTGATCACTAAGTCCAAGTAAAAGGATTAGGTCCATTGTCTAGTTCTAGATCCATTAATAAATATATTTTCTTATAGTCACCTTTCCCCATGGACCATAGTTCAAAACTCTCTGTAAAATACAATCTTCTTTCATCCTTTTGACATGGACCTACCACGTATTTATATTACAAAAAAATTCAGTATTATTAATTTACACACCGTCGCTCTCCCACTCTGAGGGAAGACAGAGGCTGTTTGGGATCAGGGTGCTGAGGAGAACCTAATACAGCAGAAGTAGCACGGAGAAGGTGAAAAATGAACGATGAGGAGCTTCATGTTCTGTGCTTTTCACTACATATTACCATGGTAACCAAATTTAGGGAGGAAACATGGGTAAAGCATGCAGAAAATATAGGGAAGATAAATGCATACAGAATTTTAGACGTAAATCTTTAACGACTCGCTTCAGGTGCGACTGTCAACCAAAGATGAGGTGCTTGAAGATGTATACCGACTACCGGTGGGAATAAGGAAACTTGGTTGGGGCAATAGCAGTGTCACTATCAATGGTAAACCGATCTACATCAGAGGATTTGGTCGGCATGAGGATTCTGAGGTGAGTGGAGATCGAATGAATTTATTCATACTTCAACAGCCTCCCTTGTTTATAGTAACTGTAATAATTTTATGTACTCGGTAAAACATTTTAAGCAAAGGAGAATAACAAATTGAAAACCAAACCGAGAGGGACTTGTCACCTACTTCTCTGTCAAGGGAAACATTAAACAGAGCTTGTTTTTATTTGGCTACTGTAAACATATAATAAATTTAGTAGAAATACATTGGGTTGGCTGATCTTCTGTTGAAGGAGTACGACCAATTATGGTGTATGAAGGATCTATTATTTCTGAATTGGAGCAGGTCAGATTTTCTACTCCATAGTGTTTTAGCAGCTGAAGTATTAGTAGGGTTCATAGCAGAGAATTTAAAATAGAGTGTGGAAACAGTCATGAAATATTAACATAGCTTGGGAAATGTAAGGAAAACAATCCGAAACGAGTAGGAAATTGCTCGCTTGGGAAACCTAGTCATAGATGGGAACGTTTTATTAAAGTGGATGTTCCATAAAAAGGGTACGAGGATTTGGTTTTAATTAATCAGGCTCGGTATAAGGGACAGTGAAGGACTATGCACCATCAAATTAGTTTATCCCTTAAGGCGGGCTAATAAATAATATAATGACACTCATTACAGATAAGGGGGAAGGGCCACGATTTCCCGCTGATCACACGTGACTACAACCTGATAAAGTGGCTTGGAGCCAATGCTTATCGAACTTCACACTATCCTTATTCAGAAGAGATCATGGACTTTGCAGACAGAGAGGGTATTATGATCATAGATGAGTGCCCTGGTGTAGACATAGGGTAAATACATGTGTTATGATTTCTGACTAATACCTAAGTTATTTAACAACAGTCTTTTAAGTCCATAGTTCATATAACATTAAAAGAGATTTTTACAAAAAAATCTGCTTAATTATTCGTGTTTTTTTCCGTCTAATCACAATTGTATATATTATTTTAGTATTATTTATATACAATTGTGATTAGACGGAAAAAACACGAATAATTAAATTTTAATTCACAATATGACGCAATTATATCAACTTAAAAAATTCTGATAAGAATTAACAAATTAACTTGACTCAACTTTTACAAAGCATGCGAAATTTTAATTACATTTCCTCATTATAATAAATTTTCCCACAAAATATACTACAGCTGATAACTTAAATATTTATAGGCATTGCTTCTATGTAGTTAGTCACACCCATAAATACAGCTGAATAGTAATTGGGTTAATCCTTTAAAGCGCAGTGTTAATTATATGAACCATCTACTTTAATGTTAAGTATCACAGTCTTTCATACACAGAGTGTATTTACATATCTCATGTGGTTCTCTAACAACTTCTCGACGCTGTTAACAATTAATGCTGAAATTGTACAGCCCTTGAAAAATACATCGTGATTCAGGAAAGTTCCAAAGCCACAGCTGTATTATATTTTGTCCACAATAAGTGACTGATGCTAGAAATGTATCCACACTGTCAAGTTATTTTAATTTACTCTTACAGTAGCTATGGCTTCAGTGCAGAGCTTCTAGAGGCCCACAAAACAGCATTAACAAGACTGCATCAGAGAGACAAGAACCGTCCCAGTGTCGTCATGTGGTCTGTTGCTAACGAGGCCCTCACATCATTGCAGGGGGCTTCTGATTATTTCCAGTAAATATTTACCGACTAACTGAATAACCAACTAATTAGGTGACAGACAGACTAATGAAAAATATATTCGACCAATTGCTAACAAAGTAACTAAATCTCTTGTAATGGAACTAGTAAATATTATGATGAGAAGTTTGAGGTTAAAAACGTTCAATTTAATTTTTTATGTATTGCATCCTTTCATCGACTCCAATTATGGAAGTCGCTCATACGAGGGCGTCTACATCTGATAGATCAGTATCCAAAGAAACAGAATATTGCCTTTCAACATATGAATCATCCAACTTACCATATGTTAGAGCCTCTCATAACTCGTTTTCTCCACGTAATAATATCTTAGATAATCAGTAATTATTTTGAGAGATGTTTGTCGCTGTTTCAGAGGTCCTTGCTGCCTCAATGATCAGGACGATGAATCGCCCTGATGACGGAGGCAGTATGACCTCTGAAACGTTGGTTAATATCGACCAGACTACACAGCGCAACAACCCAGAAGACAGAAATCTTCATACTCATCGCCCTGATGATAGAGGCAGTATGACCTCTGAAACGTTGGTTAATATCGACCAGACTACACAGCGCAACAACCCAGAAGACAGAAATCTTCATACTCATCGCCCTGATGATAGAGGCAGTATGACCTCTGAAACGTTGGTTAATATCGACCAGACTACACAGCGCAACAACCCAGAAGACAGAAATCTTTATATGACTAGCCAAACTGATTTCTGGCAACCAACCTTGACAGACTTACTATAATTTACATTTTACATCCCTTATTAGTGTGCTTAATATCTAAAAGCTCAGCATCTGGACTAATTAAAACTGTTTTTCACTTTTAGCGCAATTGCCGACCACATGAAAGTTTTGGAATCTTCTCGTCCCATCACTATGGCTATTAATGCACTATACGATATGGACCTAGTGGTTGGTATTACCGCTTTCTGTGCGGACATTTTAAATCCTTACACTCTTTGTATAGCATAGGTTTATTTATATTGATAAAAAGATTCAAATAGCTTTATCCACCAAGAACAGGGAAAGATCTTTCAAACTACAAATAAAATATTGACACTAATATATTTAGTACTGTTAACAGGCAGCTTCTTATTTTTCACATTTGATAAATATTAGAGGATACCTTTCTGCTCTTTGTTAAAAGTGACGTGATTTTAATGAAATATTAAACTTATATTAATTCAGTTTAAATAATATCTGATGATTTTATTATTCCAGGGTCAGTTCATGGACGTGATTAGTTTCAACCGATACAACGCTTGGTATTCAAACAGCGGAAGAACAGATACAATAACAAATAATGTTAAAGAGGAGGCTAAGAATTGGCATAAGAAATATAATAAGCCAGTGTTAATGACGGAATATGGCGGAGATACAATAGCAGGTCTACATTTGGTATGTAAATATGCAGCTCCTTAAAAAATGACAAGCATATTATAAAGAGTAGATCACAAGTTCTAAAACCATTATACTAACAATACTTATTAAGAAATATCAGTCTTATGCAGCAGTCTATTGTATTGAGAAACCATGTTTAAGTATTGAAATAGAGAAACAGAACTGTTCTTTACTGTTATTATTCATGTGTTTTAGTCACCTGAATATATATGGTCAGAAGAATACCAAGCGAAATTACTGTCCAAACATTTTGAGGCATTTGATGAACTCCGCAGTGAACGTTTCTTTATTGGAGAAATGATATGGAACTTTGCTGACTTCAATACAGCACAAAGTAAGAACCACATCATGTTTCATAAAGTTATTATAAAAAATAAAAATTGTTTTATAAAACTGAAGAAAAAATTTAAATTCCATAAAAATTAGTGGTACGCCACGGTGGTCTAGCGGTTAGAACGCTGGCCTTGTAATCCTGGGGTCTCGGGTTCGATTCCCGGCGGTGCCCGAATTTATAACTTGTGTTGGGCAAGGCCGTGGTCTAGGCAACACGGAGTTTTCCTCCGGGGGCTTCCCCGGTTTCTCCGTGGGATCCCAACAATTACTCCATTCACACACAGAAGAAGGCAATGGCAAACCACTTCTGGATCATCTGCCAAGAACGTATATGAACACGTCCCAGTCCGAGAAGAGAAAAGGATGGAAGGATCCTGTTCATATGGACCTGTCGTCAGACAGAACACTAAATAAATAAAAATAATAATAAAAAATTAGTGATTACTTTCTTATAGTGAATACAGACGTACAGATTCAGAAGTAGAGTTTGCGTACTGTCTCTTCTATTCTACTACGTAAGAAATCCAACTTGAATTAAAAATGTAAAATATTCAGAGATGTTTACTGCTGTTTACTATTTTTCTACAGCTTATGTTCGAGCAGGTGGCAACAAGAAGGGCATATTCACAAGGAACAGACAGCCAAAAGCATCAGCACTTTTAGTAAGGAAGCGCTACTGGGCAATAGCTGAAGAACTTGACAACGTAACACCCCCAAATGATTTGTCTGAGTACGTTTACAAGAATCATTTGAAACACCTGAAGACTGTAACTGAAGAAATCAGTGATGTTGCACTTATCTCTGTGTAACTTTCAACCAAGAATCTGAATCCCGACTGAACAAAAATCATATGGATATTTTGTACCTTGCCAGCAATGCGCCTAATGAATGAGAGTTCAAGATATCCTCAAATGGTTATTTACAGTTATGTATACTTTTTGCCATGCATATAATATTAAGGCTACATAAATACATGTTTTACTATATAACATAAACCCCAGCTGTTAAGAGGCTTAATTTTTAATGTAACAAAGGATCTCGACCACTATAGACCAAAAAATTGATACACCTTTTTGTAGTTTCGTAGGAATTGACCATCCACTCAGAGCCAGTAAACACCTATGAAACGTCGGAAAATTTTTACGAGACTGCACGGCGCAACATCCTAAATGGCAACCATTTTCATACTCTTTGCCATAGAACCTAAATCTGACTATGTACCAAAACCTCCCAGTGACAGCCCTCTCATGTTTGATACTTATAGTTTCTCTTCATAAATATAGTTGAATAAGCTGAAGTCTGGATTACTGGCAGTCACTTTGTGACTGGAGGGCATATTTTGCATCCGACGTTCACAGTTCACAGTTCAAAACCCTTCCCATTCCCGTCCACAATCCATAGGTTCTTCACAACGCCTGTAAATGTACATTTCGGCTACCTGCTTCACAATAGCGTCGGAGAAGTTGCCGCATAAGCACGGCGTTACTTCCTAAATCTTCTTGTGGATTATTCTTTTGATTTTGGAAGTCCACAGATTAAAGCCCTTAGAAAAACACCGTATTGGATACGATGATCTTCGAATTGTATTTATTAATACAAAAAAGTTTGGAGCAGTCACCAATATCGTAGACGCAAACACGCATGCATAAACATTCCTTCCTTTCTCAGGGTATGCATTATAAAACAGTTTTATAAATTGTGAACGTAAATATACACGTTTAATTTCAGTGATTATAATATACACTGTGAGCAGGAGAGAGAAGCATTTATTTAATTTCCTCTTCTTTCTCTCTTTCTAATTTTTGTCTTTATTTTTTTCGATGTTTTCCCCCACCAAATTTATTCTTTACACCTTTCTTATTTTCACTTTATTTACACATTTGTCTCTCGGTATTCTGTCTTCCCTTCATACTCAGGACCCACCAACAGTACCGACTCAGATACCGAGAGCAGTATAATGTTATATTCTTATAACAGAGGGCAGCACGTTATACGTAGGATCCACATTCCAATGGCTTCGTTATTACGGACCTGACGACTAAGCCTGCAGCACAGCAGCTGATGACCTCACCGCTAAAATTTAGGTAGAATGAATGGCGTTTCGTGTCTTCAATTACGAGTCCTTTTTTTAATAATAAATCCCTCTGTTGAAACTCTTAACCTTGGTATATGGTCAGTGAACTTATAGAAAAAAGATACCGACATATTCCAAGTTGGACAATGACCTGAGAATCATGTTATAATCCATCATGGGTTTGGGTAATGGCAATTGGTCTGAATAAAAAATATGAAATATCGCAATAGCATAGCACAAAAGACTGCGTTATTCTCCACACTCTTTTGTATGTCTTCTTTGACGAGTGATGGGCCCGTCGCAAGATTACCTACACATGACATCACAACACAACCGGAGACAGACACACACACACCTGATGCGGGATTCGAGGCCACCCTCCCAATATTCGAGACTGGTAGATCAAGACCCACGTCCCAGACCGCGCAGCTACTACGACAAGCAAAGATACGGTTCCTACCTCAAAGAAAACACAATGCGTCTCCATTACAAACATCAATAATAACATTTAAAGAAACAAAAAAGATAGAAAAGTTGGCACACCTTAATACAGGCCACAGCTGCTTCTATTTATGCCCTTGACATTGAATCACTCTCATGCATCCGTCCAGTCGATTGAAAAATAACATATTCAGTTTAAATAAGTCGTAGCTCGTTAAATAGCCCAATAACTTATAAAAGAGCTACTTTTTTACCGACATGTAAATTACGAGCCGCTCGCTGTCTGCACCTACATATTCCAGTGGCAAAGCAGGAACGTACCGGGCTTTTATCAAATCCAATTTCTACAAACCTGCAATCAACAGTGGAACAATGACCTGTTCAAACAACGCGAAGTAATAAGGATCAGGACGACTGTTTCGTTCTGTGAAATGACAACATGAAAAACCACTCTTTCTTTGATCTCGCTCTGGGTTGTTGATCTCAGGGAAAAGTCTCTTGTGTCATCGCTGACAATTGAACTTACGATCCTGACTGAGTAGTCGCATGGTCTGAAACAACCTTCCCCTCCGGGCAATCGCCGGTGTAAACACTACAAGTGTGAAGAGACGAGAATGCCTCGTAATTCCAGACGGTGGCTGCCAGACCATGCCAGTTCCATGGCACCGATTGAAAGCAGGCAACACACTCGGCCCGAAGGCACAATTCAGGGACTCAGGGAAGCAAGGATCTAAATCTTATTACAGGAATTACAATTCCCCTACACAAACACATACGTTCCTCAGTGGTTCAGTTACAAAACAGTGTGGTCTATACTCTGGAATATGAACATCGCACTCCGCATTATGGAGGTTCCGTATTCGAATCTCAGCCCCGAGAATGGCCATCCTAAGTAAAATTCCCTCAGTCACTTGCTAGGTTGGCACCTCAAAATATGCCTCGGCCGGTTTCTCCCAAATCCTTTCTAATTCATAATTCACAATTACCAGACGATATATATAACCTGTGCAGTTGATAAGGCCTCACCAAATAACCCAACATATTCTGATTAATTTTACTATTAAAGCAGGCTAATGACTTAATTGGAGTTCTCAATGAATCATACGAGGTGCGATCGGAAAGTTTCAAGACTGTGTCAATAGAGGGCGAACCGGATGTAGCACGAGCTTCTGCCGCTAGGGGGTGCGGCCTACATTCATAGTGAATCAGTGTGCCAGCCGGCATCATCGAATCAGCATTTGTTTCTTAGTTACGGGCGTTTTGGTAGTGCATTACACCGACTCTCCTGCGATTTCGGAATGGCGTGGGCATCAAATTTTGCCAAAGACTCGCCAAAACGGCTACGGAAACCTATGAAATGCTAAAGCAAGCATTTGGGGAGTCCGCAATGGGTCGTGCACAAACTTTTGGGTGGCATTCACGTTTTAAAAATGGCCGAACCTCTGTCGATGATGACGAGCGTGCTGGACGACCATCTTCGAGCACAACGCCCGAAAATGTTACGAAGATTCGGCAGGCTCATCCCGCACCCTCCTTATTCGCTGTGTGACTTCTTCCTCTTCCCAAAGATGAAAATTCAGCTAAAGGTAAGGAGATTTGAGACGATAGAAGAGATTCAGGCAGAATCGCAGATGGTGCTTGACAGGCTGGCAAAGAAAGATTTCCAGGGATGCTTCCAGGCTTGGCAGCGGCGCTGGGATCGTTGTGTTCACTCCCAGGGGAACTACTTCGAGGGTGATGGATGAATTTAATACCTGAGATAATTGTACGGATTTTTATACGCGCAGTCTGGAAACTTTCCGATCGCACCTCGTATACCACCAGCTTCGAGTGAAGTTTCTTTCTGTGAAAATAATTTAAATTATAATTATCGGTAATTAATCTTGGGTATATAATGCTTTCTACATTTTTTAAAATTACTTCTGAATACTTCCTAGGAAGACCAATGATTACCCGGCACCCATAATTTTTTTTTAAGTTCTTTTGCTTTGATTTCCCTGAAAATTGTAATTCCGAATTACGAAACAAATTTCTCTTCTTACGACGACTTGCAAAAGATCAATGAATGTCAGTTTTCAGAAGACCGGAAATGCAGGCTCAAGAAGTTGTTCCTTACGGATAGGTTATGGTTTAAGAAAAGCAACACATGGGAAGTTAAGTCAACAAGCTAATGAAGCACAAAAACAGAACTGGGAAATTCAGCGATGGTACCATAAGGCGTCTGTCACCCTTGAAATAGCACTAAAATTCCACTACTCAGCATACTTAAAATCTAGTGTCGTCATGTAACATTTATATAATTTGTGTTTCCACCAGGATGTTATGTCCTGTAACAAAAGTGGGCCGAATATGGTAATTGAAACCGTGAGGTGTTTATTTGAAACAGAGAGAAAGGCAAAATTTTCTTTACACTATTCATTTCCTACAGTGACAAATTACACAGCCTAAAAGCATTGAGTTGACACAACTTTATTCCGAAGTTTTCTTTTCAAGTCAAAAGTTGGTCAGAATAACAATTATCCCTTATTAATATTTATTTATTTATTAATGGTTTATTTAACTACGCTGTGGTGGAATGTGCAGACACACTTATAATATCGGCATTATATGCGTTCATTTTATGCACTTCGTACAAAAAACCCGTGATCAAAACCAGTCCTAACGGTAAAGGTATGGTTATTACCCTACTTATGCACGTTTTCTTGCAGGCTTGCAGCTTTACATTAACGCCCCCCATACATCTTAGGCACAGTAAAAATAGCACTTTACTTTATCGTCATTTCAGAAATTTGTAATACCACAAAGTGAACATGTTGTTTAAAATCACTTGTTCAGTTAGCCATAATAAAATGCGAGGCAAGAAAATTGCTGAAGAGGAGACAGACCGCACTGCCCAATTATTCACACGGTTTGCAATACAAAATTTTCGATTATTATCCAGTCAGACGTTCTGTGTATCAGCCTGTCAGAACACACCCACCAAAATCACTCCTTAATTACACTACTGGTGTAACCCCCCCTTCTCCAATGGCTTTCACCTTTTGGGTCAAGAAATGTATGAAGACTTCAGGGATGCCCATACAGCCAGTTCTGCCAAATCAGGCAGTCCACACAAATTCTCATTTCCAATAGCCTTCTGTTCCCTCATCAAACATAACACGAGACTTCGTTACGATTAGCCTCAAAATATATCTTGAACACAATTACGTTTATGCGTTGTTTGAAACAATTGCATTCAGAAAGAAACATGTCTTGTCGCCAGAAATGCTAAACAGTTTTTAATTAAATTTGGTATGTGAAACCCCCAAGAAAAATTATCAACGGAACTTAATTTCGAATCGAATAGGTCAAATGTACTACGTGACAGGAAGGTCAAACCAACTTTGATGACATTTCTTCAGAGACTATTCTTTAAACAAGTTTGTGCCTGATATACAATCCTGATGAAATTAAGGCCTACAACTTTTATTACAATGATCTGTACATGTTGGAGATTTCAATAAAACAACACACCCAAAACATTTGATGACTCCGTGCTGTGTAAATAGCTTTACAGTACTAACGGTCATTGTTTAAAACCTGAACTGAGTTTCGTCACTAATTTCGTTGATATAACTCCGCGTTATAAATATACTATTCACTAGATCATTTAATTCAATTCCTAGAGTTGCCGCTGGAATGGAAAATATATTATGTTATATATGTCGGACTGGGATCTGTTCATATACGTTCTTGGCAGATGATCCATAAGTGGTTTGCCATTGCCTTCTTCTGTGTGTGCATGGAGTAATTGTTGGGATGCCACGGAGGAAAACTCCGTGTTGCCTAGACCACGGCCTTGCCCAACACAAGTTATAAATTCGGGCACCGCCGGGAATCGAACCCGAGACCCCAGGATTACAAGGCCAGCGTTCTAACCGCTAGACCACCGTGGCGGTCATATGTTATGATACTTGAACATATCTGACCGCAATAAATGTACACGAAATAGCAAATATGGCGGATGTCCTCTTGTCGTGTTTCAGAGGGTACCTTTCCACTGTTGTTTAGCATACGAGTAATTCAATACAATAAGGATTAAATAACCCTTCGGCAAGCTGGTAAGTTATCCTGGTTTTCGGACGCCCCTGAATAGATCTGGCCTCGCAAGAGACTGATGATCCGAACGAGATAATGGTAAAGAACTCACCATCTAGCAGTCATGAAGATAATATTCAGCGTCAGACGGCCAGGGTACTATCTCGGTCACCTTGAAAAAGTTGAAACTTTTAAAAAGGTGGTTCATGTCTTACGATTTGTTGCTTTGTTTGTACCTTCATTTGTTTATTCTCGTGGCCAATGGCCGTGAACACCTGCAAGCTCGTGGACTTCGCTCTTGAGTTTTTATTTTCTATTTTATGCAGCTGAACACCGCTTTAAAATGCTAATTGAACAGTGCAATTCGATTATACACTGTCCTCAGATTATCTCACCTCGAGGCATTTCGTGTTGGCTACAATCGCAATTTCCTTCAACAGGTGTCTGCAACTCGCATTAAATTATCAGAGTCATCCGGACACAGACCTAAAAGTCAAGATTTATGCCTGTCCATGTAGGATCTTAACCTTGGATCCTGAACGCAAACCATTTCCATGAATCAAAGTCGTTCTTGAGAATCTAAAAGTCACTCAGCTGGTCAATTCTCTGTTTTTTTTTGTAATACCCGAAGTTTCATTAACACCTTAACAAGAGACCGCTACTTGATTTCAGCCTGAGCCACCTTATATATAATTTTAGATTAATTTTAACATTACTGCTCCATCTACGTCTAGATTTTCTCAGTTGTCTATTTCTTTTCGTTTTTTTAATTACGTTTTGTGGTATGCATATCTCACATTACCGAGCGTGCTAAATGCCCCGCCAATTTTATAACCTGCATTTAACACTCCCCATAACATTTTTCGAAAGATAAATGATAAAGGCCCATTCTCCAAAATTAGCAAAAAAATAATTTCGTAGCAAAGAAAGTTAGATGGAAAGAGAAATGCACAACCGACAGGACACACGTACAAAATCGGACTGTAGAGCATTCAGAGTGAAAGGGGAGACACGAAGCCACTTCTTACTAATCTCGAGCTAAAAATTCAGATCTGTCATTAAACCGAGATCAACACTGATATTCTACCGGCCGCTGTCGTTAGCCTACGAAAAATTGTGAGCATCAGAAACAAAGGGAAATTTAAGTTGTTGGATTCTGAGGACACAAAGTCAGCCACTAGAGCAAATACACCAGCGTGGAGCAGACACGACATCCACTGCTGTACCCATTAACATTTAACGTGAAATTGTGGTCGACGTAATTTTAAGAAAATGTCAGTACGAAGCAGCAATCCAGTTCTGAACCTAGAACAGGAAGCGACAAGCTGTTGGACTATGAAGTGGGTCAATGCTAAGACATATTTGGAATTCCGTTATACTTCATCAAGCAGGTAACTCCAAACGCGACAAATAATCTCGATGTTCTTATGTCTTTACACCGTCAAATGTCTTAGTGGTAGGAATTTGTCGTTGTGAGATTTCATGTTTTCAAGGCGGAGAGTACGAAGTTGTTGGGCCGTGTAATCTGCTAGAAGTTTACATGACGCATCGACCCACAAAACAGCCATTTCCATTCTGTTCTTCCGCTTTCAAAACTTCAATTAGAAATTGTTTATAATTGTTTAATTTTAACCGTCTAATCACAATAAAATATTTTATTAAATATTAAAATATTATTACTACAATTAACATTTAATATTTAAAATATTTAAAATATATTAAAAT
>NW_019060673.1:19306-47804 GCF_000696155.1 Zootermopsis nevadensis | reverse complement strand
CAACGAAAGATTCGATCGAACAGGATTCCTCTATTTTTATACAAGTACGGACTTATAGCTGTTAACCTAACAGAACTACAAGTTTAACAGCTTATCTCAGATTGAAGAACTTCTAAGAAAAGTTGGATGCATGCCGACAGAATAGCGCGAGTAGAACATAAAGAAGAAATAAAAAATAAATGGCGGCTGTTCGTCTGGAACCAACAGGGCGAGACTTGAAACCGCCTGCGATCGTTAACAGAAGATCCCACGGTATTCTTGCTCCAAGAATTCACTCACTCAACCTGTCAACAAACAAACTGACGCTTTCACACAACCTGAAGACTCGTCCGCCCTTGTGTTTACAGAATCACGCCATTTACCTCTACCGCCAGCCAGTCGAATCCAATCTACACATTCGCACTGTGTTCCTCTACAACGAGCGACTGCTTATAGGGTGAGAGATAAGGCAAAGAAAAGCACCGAAACTCCCATACTTGCACCATAGAGCCGAATCATTCCTGACTAGCCAACAGTCTCTCAGTCACTCAAGAAATTCCCAACATTTTATGGATCCCAAAGGTTCATTACCTTGTTCATAATATCCCACCACTGGTTTATATTCTAAGCCACATTAACCCAGTTCATACCACTCAATCCTATTTCTCTAAGGTCCATTTTAATATTATCCTCCAACCTACGTCTAGTTCTTCCTAGTGGTCTCTTTCGTTCTGGTTTGCCCACCAAAACCCTGTATGGATACATTCTCTTCTCCCCCATGCGGGCTACATGCCTTGCCCATCTCATATTCCTTGACTTGATCAGTCTTAATTATATTTGGCGTGGAGTACAATTTATGAAGCTCCTCAACACCATGTTTCCAAACACCCTCAGTCTAGTGTCAGAGACCAAGTTTCACATCCATACAAAACTGCAGGCAAAATTATAGTTTTGTATGTATTAATCTTTACGTTTTTAGGCAACAGACGAAAGGTTCTGAACTGAATTACCCGAATTTAATCTGTTATTAATTTCCTCATTCATCAAATTTTGATTTGTTGCAATCGCTCCCAAATATCTGAACTTTGCCACATTTCCAAAGGTTCCATCAGCTGTCTTTATGTTACGGTATTGCCCTGCATTTTAATGACGAGACATCAACATATACTTATTTTTCTCTGTGTTTACTTGTTAATTAGAATTTTTTTTTTTTTGTGGTACTTATGTGATCCCCCAATAAATTTACATCAACAACACAGACCAGAAGCTGATGTATCCCATTAAATTTTAGTCCCACCTGGCTCTTTGCATATTCTAAAGCAAAGTTGATAAGCAATGGTAATAAAACATCTCCTTGTTTTAGAACATTTAGATCTATGTGTTAATTTTAATCAGAGACAGTTCTTGTTTCATGAATCATCTGTTATACACCCAGCCTGTTCTTTCTTAGGCTTATACTGAATTATTCTTGTGTACGTATAGCGAGGATAAGTTAGTATTTGTCACTCATAAAAATTTCTTGACAGCAGTCTGTCTGTACTAAGTCTGCAATAAATCCACCAGCCATTTGCAGTATAAAGAGTCCCTTTGTATTTTACATAAAAACAGAATGGTTCACTTATCTACAATATCCAGTTCTCATTACATACACTTCAGTTATTATAAGAAAATGAGTGGTAATTTTATTGCATATTTTATCAATATGTGCCTCCCACTTCAGATTGCTATCAATGACAACCACAAGGAAATTAACACTTTTTCCTTCAACATTCCACTTATTTTTATAAAATTTTAAATCAGTGTCACATATATTTCACTATTGTTTGGAGCACAATCTAATAAGTTTTCTTTCTGTCAGTACGTTCATAAAACTCTGGTGCTTTCCCTGTAATGGTATGTTTACTGGTGGTTTATACAAACACATTACTACCGGTGCAAATGTAACAAGACGGCAACAGAGAACTAAATTAGAGAACAGTGTACTTTGAAACTTAACGATCCTGTAATTAAATTGCTTATGAGATTTAATTCAAGTGCAAGCAGTGGTTTACATGAAGTGTATTGCTCTGAAGCTACTCACATTACGTCACAAATTGATTTTCTGTGCGTTCTGCATACGTAAGTTTTCATTCGTTTTTAAAACAAATTTGTAATGTTAGAAAAACAGGATATGAGATTGTCACGGTGGTAAATCTGAAGATGAAGGGTTATAGTGCCGCTGTAGCCTGGTAGAACTTTAGCAACAGTTTAGAGGTCATTGCTGCCCGCATTATCACGGCGATAAATCTCATCAAAGACAGCCATTTTCGCACTCCTCACCGTGGGAACCTCGAATCCTACTTAATACAATGCTTGTTATCAATTAAGAATTTGTAATGTGTGTGTCCATAGTGTCTTTACTTACCCCACTGTGGAAGATGACTTCAAATAATCCTGTATTGTATCACATTATTATATTTAACCTCAAACTCACACACACCCACTTAAACACTTCTAAAACTTTCCGCGCTAGTTCTGACCGACACACAGCCCGGTCCGAGGACGATGTCAGTCTCGCCACGCAGTGTGCGATTTTCGATACATAGCAAGTCAACGATGATATCCGCACCAGAGAGCAAACTATTGCATTACGATCTGTGACGCCAGGTTTTAAAGAACAATGTGGGAGGGAAATTTTGGTGATTTCTGGAAACTTGTGAACACTGTTTTTACAAGGTTAATTTATAAGACAAATTCAATAAAGAAATAAAAGAGAAAGGAGGAGAAGTGTCAAAACTAAAAGCAGAATTTCATAAATGAGACACGATTGACGATGAGTTTAGCAGCAGTGCAACTCACTTTTATCCAGAGTGTTCCCGATTTAAATCTCAGCCGAGACATTTGTTGTCCTGACTGAACGTTTTCACGGTTTTCCTCAGTTTATGGGGGAAAACGGGATACCATACTAAAACATGTGTGTGGATAAACTAAAAAAAACGTCAGAATAAACATCAGACAAGATAACCGATCCAATGATATAACCGGGTACTTCCAGAAACCAAATCTGAAGAGGTGTCTACTAAATTGCAGCATCTGGAAATAAGCACGTTATTCTAAGATAAATAAAAAGAGGCAGTCATAAACGTAATAACAGCCATAAACATCGAAACAGGTTTGGACGCGGAATAAACGAT
Source organism: Zootermopsis nevadensis (assembly GCF_000696155.1). The sequence goes on along the minus strand of NW_019060673.1, from coordinate 44,652 downwards.
ACGAAAATATATGGTAAAATCTACAGGAAAGGATCAGGGGTCAAAATGTGACAAAACAGCGAAAGAAACAAAGACTTGAAAACAAGTAACGTGAATACTAAATCTAGTGAAAAGAAATCAAAGAACACAGGTAGGATTTGAGGTTACAACGGCGGCGAGTCCGAAGATGGCTGGCTTCTGGTTCCATCATCAGGGCGATGACTCGTCTCCCTGATTATGGAGGCAGCAAGTATCTCTGAAACGTCGGTAAACTTCTACACGGCACTACAACCCAGAAGACAGCAGTATTAACTTCTTAGGAAATTTTATCTTTCACAATTACGAAGAGCTACGCATTAAGCATGTAAGATTTATGCGGTAGACTCTCTAGTTCCTGTACAATTAGGTGACTCGATAAGTGGATAAGTACGACGCATAACATGTGCTAGCTTTCTCCGCTATGTGTGCAGTAATAACTGATTCCACACCCATCGCTTTTGATAGGACATGCTTAACTATTCAGATCCCATCGTGTTCCATTTCCAAGTCGGCTTTCATGGACTCTCCGAAGCTTATAATGAGCTTGTTAGGCGGAGACGGGTAACGAGATAAACTGCTTTTCTTTTCTGAACAAAGATTATGAAACATCAACCTTTGTCGCAAATCGTTCATTATTTTAAAGCTGATTAAAATATATTAAGAACCAGTTACGTTTCTGTCTGAAGACCATATTCAGTACAAATGTTGAATGTATACTCTATCATTTCAGCACATTTTAAAAATATACAGTGGTCGTCGACCTAGGCAATAAAGTCGAACTATTATTTTATAACAATCGGTTAAATCAAAAATCAAAATAACAATAAAATGCCACAGTCAGTGTTACGTGGAATGTGCTCTGCCTGTCGGAATTTGTGTTCGCAGAGCACGTTCTGTATAACACCGGCCAGGGTATGTGTTCTATATTAATTTAATTTTTAATCTAATACATTTTTCTGTTGTAAGAGGTTAATTTGAAAAACTAGGCCAACCACCAAGAATCTTGTTTTTAATTTGTTGAGCTATTGTGTCACACATTGATCACTGATGGTGACCGAGACCGAAGCGTGTCTGGTTTTTAATCGGCTTTAACCAGATTTAACAATGACTAGTTTGCGATGAAGATTATTGGTGAATATTATTTATATTTAAACCTTACGGGATGACACGATTCAAAATACGCCAGCGATAATCAAAAGACACTTTATTATTTTACGTAAGAGTGACCGTCTTCATGTCACATGTTCCGAATTGATTTTGCGGTTATGTGATATGTTCATAAAACCATTATGATATATTTTTGTAGAATTACGAAACTCTGCAGAATGTAGCAGAGGAGTGAGAGGTTCGAGATCGGATGGACTTATACGAGCCTATATGTATTTCACACGATCTTCATTCCATCAAAGGCATCGCCAACTCTCTAACCGAAACAATTCATCTCTCTTCCTTGAATCCAGTCCAGGAAACCAACGTTCACAATGCATAGCCCTACATTGTGCATATTAATTTCAATTAACAAATCACAGTCGACTGCATTGGCCAGCGACATGTTGGTTTCTCTGGATCATCCTTACGTATGTTGCGTCCATAATCGCGTGAGATAGATGGATATTCACGAAAGGTCGTAATGAATACGAAAGTCCCTCCTTAAATGCGGTTTCTCCAATCGCGGACTGCAACTATCCGCGGATTTTACATTTGCTAGGGCAGAGCTGTAATGGCATCCTGATTTCCTATAAGGCCTTGATATTTCCAACCGAAGTATTTTATAGGAACGAAACTTCTGCTGTTGGCAAAGGATTACTGTATAAGTTTGAATTTTAGAGTGTTGTTGTTGTTGGAGCTGAAACAAACCGTAAAACGTATCCCATCAGTCAAATAGTCCAGTGGGTACGCGAAGACATCTTAGGGGGTACGTGAAATTTAAAAAAAAAATTATATATTATTTTATGATAAACACTGAATAATAAGTAATGTAATTTATTTAATTTATTTTAAATGTAGATTATATACTACGTATAACTTGAATTATACACTAACAACTTTGGGGGTACAAAGTTGAAGAGAAATTATATCTGGGGGTACGCGAAGACATCTTAGGGGGTACGTGAAATTTAAAAAAAAAATTATATATTATTTTATGATAAACACTGAATAATAAGTAATGTAATTTATTTAATTTATTTTAAATGTAGATTATATACTACGTATAACTTGAATTATACACTAACAACTTCGGGGGTACAAAGTTGAAGAGAAATTATATCTGGGGGTACGCGAACAAAAAAGTTTGAATACCACTGAAATAGTCCATCCTAGAATCCGATTTAGAAGCCACCCTGATAGATTAGTTTCAGAAACTTTCTTCAGACCACGGTTGAAGAAAACATTTCCTTTCGGTTATAATAAGGAAGGACTGAGATTTCTATGTTTTATAATACCAGAAGTGTGACAGAATTAAACTTCCTTCATGAAAGTACTTTTGGACTTTGTCCGATGGATGGATAAAAGAGAGACACGACGATTTAGAGTCTGTTATCTCTCACTCTTATTTTGCTGATGTCAACCAATGAGAATTCAGTTTACATGTCACAAGATATAAATAAATGCAATTCTTATTCTATGACAAAACCGTAGCAAGTTCCATACATTTTTCAATGTATTTTCAAGCGATTCAAGGACCAAAACGAAGTGCATGGTACAGGGTCATTCTTGAACACGTGACATTGAGCTGGTTAACAAATCAGAAGGTTCATAAAGGCGCACCATGTACCTCTTCCAGAAACAACTGAATTCAGTCCACGTCTTCAACCAGGATCCACTTTAACATTAGTCTTACATCTACGTGTAGTCTACATTTACGTCTTCCGTGTAGTATTTTTCCACGACTTTTCCTAACAAATTTCTGTACGAATATCTTATTTCTTACAACAGAGCTTCTAATCCTGCGGACACTTATAATTTTTGCGGTTCCTAACTCTATTACAAAAACTGTGTTACCCGGTACTATGAAAATAGTTACCTTGGTATCAGAAACAAGTTTTTGTTAATCATCTGCGTGAAAGTCGGAAAAAAACCCTGAAAAATTACTGAAGTAGAAACGGTGTCAAATATCGCAATAATGACTGATTTTGTTAAAGAAAATTATTGAGTTATATGTCGACAGTCTCTTAAATAATCCTCATCAACTTGCCATTAACAATAATCTTTAAACTTTAAACTTATACTCCATTTAGTACACATAGTAACGCTTCAAGGAACTTAAATGACTTGACATATGAGAAAATTTAACAGAAAATAGACGGCAAAGAGGGATGTGAAATTCTAGAAGACTATAGAATGTAGGCTGAAGATCTGCCCACAGCGTTTAACAAAATATGTTATGATTAGCCACAGAGTGTAGTTTGTCTAGACTGAAGAGTAAACCAGTTCATCGTGTTAATGCGGTTTGTTGCTTGCTAGCTCTGTTTTTAAGCAGATGGGTCGTTCATGTCGGCATAACGATACTGGTGGACGGACAGATTCACTTACTGTTCGTTACTTCACGATGTTTTTTCCCATAATGATTTCAACCCTTTCAGAACAACGATTGTGCGGTGACGGATAACATTAACACCAAATTCCGGATAATCTGTATTTACGAATAAAATAAACAATCATTTGAATAAAAATTTCCTTGGATATTATCCATCGTCTAGTAAAATATAAAATATAAAAAACGTAAAACGACGTTTCGGATATGAGACTCTATCTCCGTCTTCAGGTTCCTACACAGTTGGGCCCACTAGATAGAGCTAATCCCTATCTCCGGAGATAGAGTCCCATCTACGAAACGTCGTTTTATATTTTATATTTTACTAGACGATGGATAATATCCAAGGAAATTTTTATTCAAATGACTCTTCACCATCGTCAAGAAGTTTTAGATTTAAAATAAACAATAATGGCTATTTTTAGATTATCGGTTCCTATTCGGGTGAGTAGCGACAGATTAGTCGGTAAACTGGATCAATTTCAAACCGACTCTACATCAACAGAGACAAGGTTGAAGCTAGCCACTCACCTCTATTCAAAGCCGTATTTAAGAATAAGTGGAGCTTTACCTCTCGGTCTCAAATATACCTTAGACACAGGGATAATTTCAGTTTCTTTCCTTTTGTAAAGTAATGTAACGTAACTATGATTCCTTGTATGATGGAAATGATAAATGTATAGTCTGTAACAAATATGACAAAATGAAATGACCAAGAAGGCATGTTCTGTTACAACAGTGCTTCGCCATGGCGTGTCCGCAGTTGCTGTTACTGGGTTATGCAGCAGTGGGCCTTGTGCTGTCAATGGCTCACGAGACAGTATCTCGGGCAAACAATGGTGGAATACTGTACCCGCAGGAATCAGAGTCACGTGATGTCCGTTCGCTTGATGGTCTTTGGAACTTCCGGCTGTCACCGGAACCGGACCCCTTAACAGGATTTCGGGAACGCTGGTTCCAAAAGGATCTTAGCCAGGTAGGCCTCCATCTGTTCAACGCAGATTTAACCCTCTGAACCCGAATTTACGTCTGAATATGCAAATTAGTAGAAATAAAATTATGCTTTCATGGGCAGTTACAGACTACAGTTTTAATTAGGGAAATCAAACAATACGCACGACGTTAAATTTTTTCAGACAGGGGAGACCATTCCCATGCCAGTCCCTGCGAGTTACAACGACATCACGGAAGACAAAACTATCCGAGACCACGTCGGACTGGTGTGGTACGACAGAACGTTCTACGTTCCCGAAGCATGGCGTCAGAGTTCTCTTGTCTGGCTACGCTTTGGCAGTGTTCATTACGCGGCGCAAGTCGTGAGTATTTACGCTACGCTACGTTCCGTTCCACGCACAGTTTTTACAAACGCGTCATCTTTCTAAAAAGAGCTTTTTTTACACTTTGGAAGTAGTTCTGTAAAAATTGCAGACTCCAATAATCCCATTCATAATAATTATTATATTATAATAAATATAATCAAACTAGCAATCTACTGCAGGACGATAATCAACAGCGAGATATCTCTCTCATAAATTGTAAGCAATTAATTTAACTGTCAATTTTACTCGGAGAACGTTAAAATACACAAACTGTCAATGAATTGTGAATTATATCTGTGAAAATAGGTTAAGACAAAGTCAAGAACTTCAATGATGGAAATGTAAGGTTATGTTCGATCATGTATGGCAATCAGCGGAGCGCAACAACTGGCTTTCTTTTCTGGCTTGGCACTCGTGTCACGACGCTGCCAGGACACGTGGTGGAAATGCTAATTGCTTGATAAGCCCAGTTCTTTTGCTCTCAAAGACTGATGGCAGACGGCGTGCCCGTCGGCCAGTCAACAAGTAGACAATTGCCTACAAATGTGGGTTTGCAAAAAGAATGTCAAGATGTCAAGTCAACGAAACTCACGTGTAATGACAATGCAGAATCTTGTCTTACTTTGCATGACGCAAGGCTGTGCAAGTGGCTGAGGCCTCGGCCCACTGGTGGGCTCTGGCTTTTACCATCGCCTACACAGCGTCAAAGGACGATGAATGAATCAGAAAGGCTTGGAAGGAAGCGGTCGTGGCCTAATTTAAGTTAATCCCGGACCTCATGAATATGAAGCAGGTGTTTAAACACACAGTGATTTGCGTCTCTACGTCTACAATACGTTTTATAGTTCACTTCTTCCCGCAAGGTAACGTGGACTGTGCCATCATGCCACCCTGGTAAGTGGTTGTCATCATGGGGCTTACCACGTGCCATATAATTCACCACCATCAAGAAATCGGCGTTGTAAACATTGAGGTTGATTAGACACCAACAGCACTTAATAACAGAGGGTCCCGAAACATGGAAATGTAATTAACTTTGCTAGGCTGCTTTTCTACAGAACGAAAATAATAACAAACTATAAATAGTTATCTGTCTTATGGTAAGGTATAATAAAATATTTCTGCTACGAATGTAAAATCTCGTGTGAAGATTGATCAAAACTGTGCACAGAAATCTTATATTTAAATTATACCTGACACTTTCTAGAACAGACAACGTATACTGGCAGACATTTGTTCTTGAAGTATAACAACAATTTTTATAACTTTTGACTCACAATTCATGTTAATCTGTGTTTGTAGAGGAAGAGTTCAAAGGGAAGCAAGTGTCATAAATTCTTGCTAGAACTTTTGGTTTCAATTTTTGTTGTGTTTGTTGCATTTCCATTTCTAAATTTTCTGTTCTCTAATTCCTTTCATGTTTCTCTAGCCTTCACTCAGAGTAACACAAAATACTTTTCAAAAGTAAAAATATTCTTTAATTAAAATTCGTTTTGCCACTAAAAACTTTATTCTTCACAACTAATGAATTAGACAACTGAACACTAAAGGTGATTAACGTTATAATCGACATTTATTTACTGTGCCACTAGCAAAAATATCAGCTTGTACTATACACAAGATGTCCATCATTTCAATGTGAAATACCTTTCTTCTATACTCCTACTTCTACAAGGTACGGTGGCCAAATTTGAACCTTCCAGCTTCTCAAATTTATAAGCATTTATAAAATTGCATTTTGTATGCAAATATATTCGTAAATTACCTTAATCACGGTTTTCTGGAAACTTTTTGCTGATGACATCTTTCTTCCTTGGCCCCTTGATCCTGTCATTCTACTTCTTTTCCTTGAACTATTGTCCATTTCACTTGATCCATCCACTCTGCCCAAGTTACCTTCCTTTGTGTCCACATTCACAATTACCATTTTTCCACTTTCGCTGACCTTGACAGTCAAGGTTGTTAAACCACAAAGTCTTGGTTCCTACCTAAAGCTGCTGGTTTGCATCCTGATAAAACAGGGACGTTTGTTTCCTGCTTCAGACCACACTGTCTTGCAGATGGATGATGTAAGGACAATAAACTCAAGGCATTAATTAAAGAAAGAGATGGAGCCCAGAGTGTTTCTGCATGGATCTATCCACCTAACTACCTTTCTTTCTATATCCATGTGTTCACATAGGAACCCTATCCTCAGCCAGTCAAACTCAGTCCTGTCCATAACCTCTAATTTCATATTATTTCCCCATTTATGTTAGCACCCCCCCCCCCCCCCCCCCCCATTCCATTTTCCCATCAGGTTTCCCAGCCACTATTCTGCATATAAAGCCTGTAGGACTAAAATTTGTATTTGTTTGTCATCTGCTTGCATGGAAGTGGGTGAACGGACATCTTGTGTTAAGTCATGAAATCGGGCACCTGCCCTTCCAGGCTGATATTACATCAGTTGTCAAATTTGGGGCAAAGAATAGAATCACGGTCGCTGTGGACAACATCCTTCACCAGACCACGGTGCCCCAAGGACATGTCTCTGAAGTGAACACGTAAGAAATTTTATTACTGCCCTTGTTAGAATGTTGAGAACAAACCACAGATGAATGAAGCAACAGGACCTGGTGAAAATTACATAATGAAGAAATCTTAAGAATAATGTGTGGACTAGATTCCACTGGCTGAAGATGGAATCCTTTGGCAGGCTGTTGGTTAACTCAGTGAATTGGCTTCAAGTTCCATCAGAGCAAGAAATTTATTACTCAACCAAGTAACTAAAATAAATATGATGATTAACGGGTAATTATTTTCTTTCACTGATTAGTTAAAACACAAGAACAAATTTAAATCGACAACTAGTGAGAAGTTATTTATATTAAAAGACATGTACAGTGTAGGCATCAAGAATAATTGATTTAATGTTCAGAGTAATTAGAACACTGAACAATTTTGTTTCAGTGACAATGGAACCAGGATTATTCAGACATACACATTTGATTTCTTCAATTATGCTGGGATCCACAGATCAGTGCATCTGTATACGACACCTAGCATCTACATTGATGATATCTCGGTGCACACCGGTATCAGAGGTGATACAGGTTAGTGATTCATACAGACCAAGCATCCATAGATTTGTAGGATTTGAAGTTTTCATTCTGGTGAGTCCAAAGATAGCTGTGTTCTAGGTTGTAGCACTGTGTAGTCTGGTAGAAGTCTACCAACGTTTCAGAGGTCCTCGCTGCTGCCATCATCATCATCACAGAACTCAGAACAACCAAGAAGACAGCTATCTTCAACCTTAGATTTGTATTCAGGAGTAACTGGGCTCAAATTTGAGTTGGGTTAACAACTACCCTGGTTGAATGTTCATTTTCATACGTCTGCATCTTTAATTTCATAACATCTCTTGCCTAAACTCCTATTTCTGATTTTAGGCTTTATTGTTCATTTCTTAGTATGTACTCTACAGAAAACTACATACACTGATTATTGTAAACACACATGCAAACACATGGATACATAGGAACATACATTTATATTTTTTTATTGTAGTGGTGATATGTATTCACCAATTTTAATCCACACTACATGTTTAATAATCTATAGATGCAGACATTCTGATGTGTGAGAGAATGAAAGTATAATGGATTTTGATATCTGATTACCATATTGCACTGTGATTATGTTGTATGTTATTGTGATTAATTAGTAGTTAATACACATATTTAGTACTAAAATGGTTCTAGGGTTGATCTCTTTCAGTGTCAGTACAACTGAAAATAATAAACAATAAAAATATGTCAGTACAGTAACAAGTAAGTGACTGAAGACAGAAGTACAGTTAATTTTTAAAAAGTTTTGTACATGAAATATACCTGAGAAAATGGGCAATGTACACCATAATTGTAGAGTAATAAATCACCATTGTCACAAAATATTTAGAGAATCAACAACTGATAGCATCATGACTCTCCAGGTATCATCATGTACAACGTAACCTATGGCGGTCTTTTACGTGCAACAAGTCAAGGGCCTGCATGTTATGTCGATCTTTTGGATCGAGATGGCAACTACATTATTCGAGATGCTGGATCTGGACAACTTCAAGGGGAGCTAGAGGTTCCTGTTGCAAGACTGTGGTGGCCCTACCTCATGGATCCAGAACCTGGCTATATGTATACTCTCCAGGTATTCTAGTATTTAAATCAAAATAAATTAATTCTTTGTAATGTCATTAATTTCCCCCTATCTTGTGCCATAATTCTTCCATTGTTAAGAATATATTATAAATTTATTTAATGGAACCAACACAACAGTGTCAAATATACTGTTTCTGCTTTCCTACACTGGACTGCAATTTAACTATGTTACAGTCCTTTTATAATTAAACAGTCAAAACAATTCCTTCTTTATTCATTCTATTTAGATTTTAATTAAGTAATAGTTCAATGCCTCTTTAGAATATTTGAGTTTTGTGTTACTATACACAGCAGATTCTGCATGAGTGCAGTTTGCGGTCCCATAATGCACATGCGATCTGTCAAATATATTTCAAACTATTGTATACAGGAACAGTAGTTTCCTTGTGTTAATGTGAATGTGGCTTGGCCATGCAAATTAATTATGATGAGTAATTTAGACAGAAGACAGCCATCTTTGTGTGAGGACCTCAAATCCTACAGGAGAATGTGGTTAGCTCTATGCTGCAACCACTTTACACCCAAGAAGAAGTCTCCAGTACCTAGTGGATAAGAGTCTGCAGTAACCTCAGAGTCTGTCTGAGTATGGTAATAAAAAGAAAAATCCCATTGCCTGTACAAGGATTTAAACCCTGGTTGTCCAGTTTTTAGTGAAGAACTTACTCACTGGGTCCAGTCTGTAATGTGACTGGTTACGGGCTGGATGACCGGAGTTCAACTCCAGGGCTTACGCAGTTGTTATTATCTCCACAAACATATCCAGACTCTCTCTAGGGACAATAAGTTTAAGAACATATGGAGCTTTACCTTCAGTTTCCTCTATATCTTTGTGGTGTGGTACTTTAATTACTTAACATTATCCAAAAATGGAAATTAAAGAAAAAGCACACTGTTTCTATTGGGTGACTTGTGTTGTTTTTGATGCACAGGTCAGATTATCTGCACAACAGTGGGGAATTGAAGATATATACCGTGTTCCAGTAGGAATCAGGACAGTGGAATGGAACAATACAAGTATCCTAATAAATGGTCGGCCCATCTACCTCAGAGGATTTGGTCGACATGAGGATTCTGATGTAAGCTAGTCTGTTAAAGAATTCCACCATGCTATTGCAACTTTTTAATTTGTACTGGGCTAAGTTGAAAATAACATTCCATATATAATGTTCTAGGATTATTTCCAAAATATGAAGATGAATATAAAATATTTATATTTCTTTCATTTGTTCCAGCAAGAAAAATACAGAACTTGTCCTTTTCCAGTGATGGACATTTATGACACAAGATAGGCATGCACTTGGACAAAAAAGCAACTTTAATAGCACTAACGTTCAGCCAATCTATTGACAAAATTCTCTGCCATTCCAGCAAAACATAACCCCCAAAATTGTATATCACCATTATAACAATGTTAGATTACCTGCATCAGTTACCTTAATTGACTGGTTCCTATATCTGAAACTGATTTATCACATATGGCTTTCTTATTGCCATAATAATGAAGGTAGGGAGCACCTCTGATACACGGGTGAACTTCTATCAGATGACGCATAACCCCCAAAATTGTATATCACCATTATAACAATGTTAGATTACCTGCATCAGTTACCTTAATTGACTGGTTCCTATATCTGAAACTGATTTATCACATATGGCTTTCTTATTGCCATAATAATGAAGGTAGGGAGCACCTCTGATACAAGGGTTAACTTCTATCAGATGATGCAGTGTTACAACCCAGAAGACAGTTATCTTCATACTCACTGCTATGAGAACATGAAATACAATTTGGTATGTGGTATTTAATTGAAGTTCTGGTTTAATTTACAGCTCAGAGGCAAAGGGCTTGACTACGCTCTAATTGTGAAGGATAATAACCTGATAAAATGGGTAGGGGCCAACTCTTATCGCACCTCACACTATCCATATGCTGAAGAGATTATGGACTTTGCTGACAGAGAAGGGATAATCATAATAGATGAGTGCCCCAGTGTTGATACAGAGTAAGTTCACAGTAACAGCAAGATATTTTCTATCTGTTCACCAGTGCTGGCATATGTTACCCTTCTTCCTCCACTCTCTAAAGAGGTTTGCATTTCTTTAAATTGATGCATGTTCTTGGACAATTCTTCTTCATATTAGTTTGAAAAAAAAAACCCACTCATTTTGTAAGCTTTCATGGTTTCAATTACTGCACCTAATGTATACAGTCACGTTTGTGATAATGCGTAATTTCCTTTTGACTGAATTTAATTTTTTAATGTGTTCTACTAACTGGCTATGTATCCTAAAAATTAATATTGTAATATGTAAGATTCTCAAGGTAGATAGTATAGTTAAAGATACTGGCTGCTCTACACAGGAACAGTTGGAACAATCATGCAGATGTGAAATGGCAGAGTCAGAGGAAGACCAAGGAGAAAATAGACATAGAACATTTTATTTTTTTGCTTTTCAATGGGTAGGCACTATGTCTGTATGAACCAGCTGTTAACAGGCCAACTGTCCATTCCCCAAATGATACATGAGTCAATATGAGCAAAGGTGGAAAGATACTGGAAGGGATAACCTAAAAGACTTGGAGAAAAATTTGTCCCAGCATCACTTTGCCTAGCAAAAGTCTCTCATGAACTGCCCTGAGAGTAAACCCAGGGTGCAGCAATGAGAAAAAGAGAATTTGATCTCTTTTACAGGCATTGAATTAATTACTGAAGATAATAATTATGGCTTGTGATTTAGTTAATTATATTTATATTATTTTAATGTAATGCAGTTTATATAACACATTATCTTGGAGAAAATATGTTACTTTCCATTTCAGAAATTATTCCCCTGCTCTTTTAGAAAAACACAAGGATTCACTAACTCAGCTAATTCGCCGTGACAAGAACCGTCCCAGCGTCATATTTTGGTCCATTGCGAATGAGGCCAGAACACAGCTACCAGTCGCAGATTCTTACTTCAGGTAATAAAGAAATTCTATTCTATATTATTCTTAGCACAAGATATCTGTAAGCATTTTTATGCAACAGATTTTCATTATGCATATTGTTTCACTGATTACAAACCATGAAAGCAGTTAGTTGAATGTTGGAGCAGCATGATAAATGTTAATACGACTAAAACTGTTTAGTGATCACCTGTTACAGTTACAAAGTACATATGACAAGTAAATTACAGATCAATCAATACAGTTTATTGTCATGGAAGTAACTAAATACTTTTGTATAAAAATGGGATATGTAGCATGTATTATAAACTGTTTTGCCGGTCATGGAAACTAGCAATGGCTGGGGGTTCATCGTGCTGACCACACGTCACCCTATATCTGGTTGGATGATCGTTCACCTCTGCTTAGGCATGTGAACGTCAGGCCAGCAGCCAGACAGTTGGCTTTGGCTCTCAGAGGGCTGTTACGCCACAGATTATTATTATAAATTGTTTCACGTATTCATTACTGCATTTTTTCCTATTACTAATCCTTATTCTTATTACCTTAACAAGTATAATGATTACTGTCTTACACCATAACATCAGGCTCTTCTCTTTGCTATTTTAATGAACAGCATTTTGGAGTTATCCCCTTTTGCACCAAAGCACAAATTAATTCTCTTTCTGATGACACCTTGAGTTCCTGTAACTCCATTGTGGCCATGTTCTTAGTCATGAACTGAAAATAGTATTTCAACAAGGAACACATGTTCTTCAATATCTTTTTTTAGAAATTATGCATTCTGTATTGGTCATGATGTATATGCAAATTTACTGTAAAAAACATCATAAATCTTTTATATAATTAAAACCTACAGTATCTGAGTTGTAACACAATGTACTCTTGTGGTTGTGCACATCTTAACAAGATTTATATTTTGTGTCATGCAGAAATTTTATGCACAAAAGTCATGTAAGCTAAGTGTCATATTAAACTAACAAAGAGTTTTTTTTCCAGGGCTGTTGTGGAGCATGTAAGGTATTTGGATTCAACTCGACCAATCACCATGGCAATTGCCAGAGGATCTAGTGAAGATCGAACAGTTAGTTTCAGCAACTCACTTCATTCAAAATAACACACTTAAGGCATCAGGAAATTTTTATATATATCTCATATCAGTTTTGATAAAAACACGTAAAAACTATATATATATATATATATATATATGTGTATATATATATATATATATATATTATGTGTATGAGAACAACTGCAATCTCATATCATCGTTGCACCTCTGTTTGCTGATACCAAATTAATATTATGTACATTTACACACAAAAGTGGAAACATGTTTTCAGTTTGACATAATTATACATTGTACATTTAGGGGAAATAGTTCATAAGTTATAATTCCTGTAATGAATTTTTTGGTTCTACAAAGAGCAGGGAATTTCTTTATCACCTAAGTGACCGAAAGCTTTTCAAGGAAGACCCTAATTAAATTTATTGTTTATGAAATCATCACTGCCTACAATCTGGCTTATACCTGACTGTTAGAGTCTGAAAAAGATGTTGTAACCTTCTTTCTTGTCTCATTTTGTCTTTCAAGGGCCAATATCTGGATGTGATCGGGTTCAACCGGTACAATGGTTGGTACAGCAATACAGGAAGAACAGACACCATATACAATAATGTGATTGCAGAAGCGACGTCATGGCATCACAAGTACAATAAACCAGTCATGATGATGGAATATGGGGCAGACACCCTGACAGGACTTCACATGGTATGCAAATGCAACATTACGGTTAACCCTTTTCAATGCCACTTCTTTGCACTGTCTTGTCATCAGCACAACACAAAGCACAAAAAAGATCACATAATGAAGAGGACGTACCCATCTATCTGTTTAATTTCTAAAACTGCTTAATAGATTTTGATTTAACTGGCCAGTAGTGCGGTGGGGTTAAATTAAATGCTGTTAATTGAGTTTAATCTTGACCTGTATCAGTTCAATATAACCCATACTATGTACGAAGACAAACTTTATAATTTTCTCAAAGATGGTTCTGATTATACAAAAAAATTACACACAATACAAAAAACAAATGTTGTTAAAAAGTTACAAATTTTAGTTTACATATTATTTGTTGAAGAAATTTTATAAACCACCCAGTGTTACATTATTGTGTAACAAAAGCAATGTTCTGTAACTTTAATTATAAGACTCATGAATTCTGTTTCTGCATTATCCTTCAAACTAATTAACTGCCTTAAATTTGGTATTAGTATAAAACATTATATAAACTATTAAATATAATTACCCAAATTTTACTTAATTAAGTAGACTGTAGTGTTGAGTTATTTTGTTTCTATTGACAAATTAACATTATAAATTCCCTGTCAGATATGTTAGCTAAATATTTATAGACAAAAGAATAACATTCACCTATATTGAACATAAGTTTAAAGTGATAATAATTAAATTTTCAGTTTCCTGAATATGTATGGTCAGAAGAGTATCAAGTTGAAGTCATGTCCAAGCACTTTGAAGCATTTGACAGACTGCGTGCACAAGGGTTCTTTGTGGGAGAAATGATTTGGAATTTTGCCGACTTTAAAACTGCTCAGAGTAAGTACAAACAAATAATTTACTGCATAATTTTATAAATGTTTCCATCATTAAGGTTTTAGAGGCTTCAAGACAAAATAAAGACCATTATTTGTCGAGATATATTTTTTAAACAGAAAGCATTAATAAAAATATTTTTCCATGAGACATAGCAACATATGTAGGTGACCTAGCTCTGCCAGACTAATGTAGCATACTTAAATGTTATGACACACTTCAAACTTTGTTTTCCAGTATTTTCCTTAATTATATATACTGTTCTATATTTTCTCATAAATACTTCTGTGTGTGTCCACTCTTTCATATATATTCCCTTAATGTGTTTCATCAGTGGCCATTTTGTTAACATTTTTCTTTGTTGTTCACTCCCACAAAGGAATTATTTTGCCATCCATTTTTAACATATTCCCCTACCTTTACAAATGGATACATTTTCATGACACTGTATGCTAATATCATCGCGTTCCTATCCCACAGCAATAACACGAGTTGGAGGAAACAAAAAAGGTATCTTCACACGAAACAGACAACCAAAATCTTCAGCTCATCACATACGAAGACGTTATTGGGCATTAGCCGGCGAATTGGATAAAGCGGTACTGCCAAAGAATCTCAACCACTATGTGTCTAAATCATAATATTCATAGGAAAATGTCATCGGACATAATGAAATTACAAAACGCTGAGTGTGATCAGTGAAATGTAAAATGATAATTCAGTAATCTGTAATGAATTAATATTAATTTAAACAGGACTTGTAGATACCAGAATGCAAACTACATGATGCAGTCCATCATGAAGTGCAGTGTTGATCAAATGAAATGACTTACTGAAAATGTGTACACTCAGAGAATGAAGAATGAAATTCTTGCTCCGGTTAATGGAAAAAAATACAAAACTGGGAGCCGTGCAACGTTGCAAGATGGGAGAAATATTCATCTTTATCTTATGAGAATACTGGATTTAAATTCCCTTAGTGTGGGGCTACTGACTGGATTTAAACTCAGGGGTTTAAGGATTTCGTGGTACGCTACTGTGACAGTCAGTTGGCTGGATTGCACGTAAGCTGTAATGCGCAGCTAACGAAGTTTAATACCACTTCAAAATTTCTGTGCTAAATAGATCACTGAAATATGCAAGTAATTTTTTATAGAATGTAAAACAACAATATGGCAGTGAATGCGCAGCTAACGAAGTTTAATACCATTTCAAATTTTATGTGCTAAATAGATCACTGAAATATGCCGGTAATTTTTATAGAATGTAAAACGACAATATGGCAGTGAAAAAATGTCTGTATTTAGCTTCCTATCTGATGGTGCTAATTAATGAACAACTACAACTAAGTAAGTGAAATGTTGTAATAACAATTATGAACATGGC
Organism: Zootermopsis nevadensis; assembly: GCF_000696155.1. The sequence goes on along the minus strand of NW_019060673.1, from coordinate 28,637 downwards.
AACTGTGTGAAACTTTGGATTTATATCTGACACACTTACCATAAGAGAAATCGATTCACGTGAAAATTATGCATATATGTAAGTTCTTTAACTTGTCCTTAAATCAACCGGTATTTCTCATGAGAGTGTAATTCTGAACAAGCCTGGTAATGCAGTTTCCAGCGCCTTAACCTCCATCATATCTGCGACGGAGATCAACCCACGCTACACCATAAATATGCATGATGGCACATGAAAAAAATTAAGTTGTCAGAAACTGACTGCGGAAAAAAATACAATCATAAATAACACACGTATTAAGACCTGTACAAAAATAACAGCAAGAATATTTAGTTGTTAAAATGGGGTCCGCAGTGGCTGCGCGGTCTGAGGCGTAGGCCTTGTGCTGCTTGGTCGAAGGGACCATGGGTTCGAATCCCACTCAAGCCATGGATGTTTTTCTGTGTTGTGGTGTCCTGTGTACAGGTAGAGACCTAGCGACAGGCCGATCCCTAGTCCAAGGACAGTGACAGCAAAAATGAAGCATCAGTAAAATAACTCCTTTGTACATAACATACATGAATTTCTGTATTGTTACATGCAACAGCCTAATTGTCGTCTAGTAGTTTAGTATATGACATCAGTGGTGAGAAATATGATTCTTACTAAAACAGTTCAAATTAAGAATTATTATATTCACATCAAAATTCAGAAGAATTCTACAAAAATCCGTTAGTATTTTTTGCATATGTGTTTGAAGGCTGTTACTGGAATTTAATGCATTTCCTCTGTATAATGTTGATTCAGTGCAATATAATTTGAGTTCTTATCAAGTTGTTCATTACAAGAATCCTATTTAATATATATGGGTAATTTAAGATCATGTATAACAATATGAGAGTAATCTCAGTCTTAATATCTGTATTTTATTATTTATAAATGAAAATGAATTAAAGTAAAGAATTATTTATACTAATCCAGCAGTTTTGTCACATAAACATTATTTTTATTGTTACATCTGTTATGTATGCAATTAAAATAACCTGTTACTCTCGTCTTCAGGTGCTCAGTCATCATTATACTGATATATTTTTATATATTAAATATTGTCCGTCTAATCACAATAATTCTTATTAAATATTAAAATATTACAATAATTAACATTTTAAAATATTTAAAATATTAAATGATGTTCTTTATCGAAATATTCGATTTACATTAGACCATCATTTTTCATGTTTCACGACATGTTTCAGTTCCTAAAAGAACCATCCTCAGGTGTATATAATTATATAAAGCTTCAAAACGATAAATAATTTCAAATAGTTAATTAGTTAAGCTGAAACGAATTGCGTTGATGCCAAACGTTACCGCTGATCTGTACAATAGTTTCTGAAACTTTTCGACCACAAAACATTTTATAAAAATATCTCATATATCAAATCAAAGACGCAGACACAAATTATACTGGAAAAGATTTACCCTTATTTGGAGAACACGCGGTATATTTTTAAGACGACTTCTGTTATAAGTTTTCATTACCTATTTTGAAATTTTGTTCAACGTTAAAGATACAAAATAAAAAACTCGTATTTTGGAAAGACATTCCATTTTTTCCAAGGTTCAGAGATTGTAGGAAATATCAAAAACGACCTTCAGCGACCAACCACAATGACAGCATTAGACAAAATGCTGTTTTCTCATTCTGTAGTACACTAAGGATGTGGACGCCATTTCGGAGAAAAACAAAGGACACGCACGACTCGCATATAAACCTTTTCAAAAACAGTTGTTACGATATGTACCACCTTACTTCAGTATCACTGCGCAGTATGTTCTCGGCTTAATCAGCGATTATTTTCCTATGCAGAATGTACTCATTGGTATTTAAGTTTTCTCTGCCGTAGAACTTAGGTTTCCTTCGGCTTAACTTATCTTTTCTCCACTTCTAAACCTTTTATTCAACTCATCTATACGAGAAGGGCAAGTGGGCACGGCCTGGAAACCTTCACAGTCGAAAATCTGCTTCTCAGATTTAAATGTAACATCCTCTCATTACTCTCGCCTCCTTCCAAATCCACTTTACCTTTTTTTTATTTATTGATTCATTCGGCTTCAAACGGTTGATGATATTTGGTAGCTACAGAGAATCTAATAGATCCTCTGGTTCAGTTCCCTTGTTCCCTAATGCCCGCAATTGAATTAGGAACGCACGGACGAGCAGTCTCGTTCAGGCCAGTCCTTTGCATCAGGAAAATTTCCTTCGTTAAAGCCTCAAAGATACGTAAAAATTGTGTTCAATTTTCCTTTGTCGACGAAAAAGTCAGAGATGACGATGCATTTTAACAGAGTATCGCGTGACGTAAGAGAACCACGAGGTCAGCGAGTGATCGAAAAAAATCCTCTGCCCCCGTCGGGGATCGAACCCCGGTCGTCCAGCCCGTAGCTAGTCACTATACTGACTGAGCTATCCCGGCTCACTTCACACCAACGTACACGTGGAATTATTTTTACGGCACGTGAACCAACGAAGGAGAACGCTACGCAATGAGAAGCTTTGCCCGTCACGTGATTAATTAATTAAACATAAAAGGTGGAAATGAGCGCCATATTTGGCACACATTGGGGGAATAAGGAATGTTTTTAATCTTTTGGTCCGAAAACCATAGAGATTTAGAATAACATGAAAACATAACAATAAAACGGTTAGTAAAAAAATATGATGCAAAAATTTGCGAAATCGACTCAGCTGGCTCAGTACAGGGTACAACGACGGGCGATGTGAACACGACAATGACATTTCAGATTCCATAAAAACAATCAACCTAATGATCAGCTGAGAAAGTGTCATTGATGTGCGTTGATGTTAGTTGCACATGTCTGCCTTGTCGAAATAAAGCGTTCCAAAAAATTATAGGACAATTATTTGAAGTAAAGGATATTAATGGTCGAACGGGTTTGAATCCCGGTCGGGACACGCACTACGTCATTGCTGCTTTTTAGTTGCATTGTCCTTTTACGGAGAACCCCTACGACGGACAAATTCCTCATCTAAAGCAGTGGTATTCAACCTTTTTTGTTCGCGTACCCCCAGATATAATTTCTCTTCAACTTTGTACCCCCAAATTTGTTAGTGTATAAATCAAGTTATACATAGTATATAATCTACATCTAAAATAAATTAAATAAATTACATTACTGATTATTCAGTGTTTATCATAAAATAATATATATTTTTTTAAATTTCACGTACCCCTTAAAATGTCTTCGCGTACCCCAGGTTGAATACCACTGATCTCAAGTGCACTCCATGGTCTACAGATTCACGATTTACTGTTTCAGGACGGATTCTCAGTCACATCAGGCCAGTGGAAAGTTAAATGCATTGTGTTAAAGAGACAGCTAGATATGTAATTCACGCGAATACTGCACTTTGTGTAAAAGACACTTTGCCATACTGAAAGAAACAGCGAGTCTAATTTCTGAACCTGACCTAAGGCAATAGTCGTCCAGGAAGGAGGCTCGCTTCTATGTAACTGAGGTTTATGTCATAGACCAGAACCATCGTAAATAATAATAGCGATGATAACACAGATTCGATCACGACCTATCGACTGTTCCCCAACGTTGACATTGACATCTTCACCGTCGTGAGAATCTCCTTCCTGTTTCATTTGCAGAAATTCTGCAACAACATCTTATACTCGACAGAATATGCCAAGAATCTCTGGCGTCCTGCTTTTCCGCAGTGTCGCCGTCATATTCTGAGCAACAGTGCCAGTTCCATCAAGTCCTCCCACTAGATAACGCAGCTGCACGATGAAAACTGGAGTAGGGCCCAGGACGAGAAAGCGTATCCTGGAATATAGTAGACAAATGAAATCACGTGCGATTACAGTGTAATCTAGCTCAGCGATTACCATCCGAATATCCTGTTGATTTGTATTTCGTACATATGAAAAACCTGATCGTATGGGATTGGGGTTCATCACATCCGGCACATTTACCAACACTTGTTGCTGGACACGATCTAACGAGTTATAAAGATGCTCCAGCTGTATCTTTCCATTGAAAGATTCAGTGTTACTTATTTGATTAACGCGAAAAGAAAGTTTTATAGACACACAGTATCAATTTAACTTACGACATACCATTCAAGAAATGTAATGACAGATCTTGAACTTGAAAGTTATCACCCTATTAAGATATCATTTCTTATTTACTTGAAGAATAATGATACTGATATTTATTTTTATTTATTTAGTGTTCTGTCTGACGACAGGTCCATATGAACAGGATCCTTCCATCCTTTTCTCGGACTGGGACCTGTTCATATACGTTCTTGGCAGATGATCCAGAAGTGGTTTGCCATTGCCTTCTTCTGTGTGTGAATGGAGTAATTGTTGGGATGCCACGGAGGAAAACTCCGTGTTGCCTAGACCACGGCCTTGCCCAACACAAGTTATAAATCCGGGCACCGCCGGGAATCGAACCCGAGACCCCAGGATTACAAGGCCAGCGCTCTAACCGCTAGACCACCGTGGCTGATACTGATATATTATGTTAAATTAACCGAGAAATATTTCAGAAAGAGTAATCGATGTGAAAAGATTGAAATCTTAAGCCAGTTACTAAGTCGTCTCATAAGACTTTGCGAAACAACTGATGAAGTTCTGTAGAAGTTTACCATCGTTTCAGATGTGCCTGCCGCCTAAGGCTCCAAGCACCACATTCTTAAGAGAGAAGAACAAAGAATAGAGAAATTCTTAAGGTTTCTACTCGTCTCCTGTAAAATGGCACTAAGATGGTCTTGGACTATTGTGTGTACGTGTTCCTGGGATTGGTCTGCCAAATATACGCTGCACTGCCTCCCGAGATGCAAACAAGACAATGTAAGGAGGATGGAAATAATTTATTGGTACGATAAAAATAGTCGCCCACGACACGACTTGCAGTATTTCGAAAACTTCATTCCTACGTGGTCACGTGTCCCGCATCATTTCTCTCTGTATCTAAATTACTATAAAGTAATTAAGATTTTATATTTGTATAAATATGACGGGGAATTTCTCCGTGCAAAAAATTGCATTAAAATTGCCGTTCTATTAATTCATGATGGCATTACAAAAATAGCAACAAGTTTTGGAAATACTTGATATCATTCAGGTCCAAAATTGTAAAAGTACATGAGATGATAAAGTTGCGCCATATTGTGATAAATATATATTTGTTTAAATCTTGTCAGTCTAATCACAATAAAATTCTATTAAATATTAAAATATTACTATAATTAACATTTAAATATTTAAAATATATTAAATGATGTTCTCTATCGAAATGTTCGATTTACATTAGAACATCACTTTTTACACGACATGTTTTAGTTCTAAAAGAACCATCTTCAGGTGTATAAAATTATATCAACTTAAATATAATTTCTTAAATGCAACTTTTAGTCAGATATATATAACAAATATTGTAAAAGTACATTTAAGTGTTACTTTCAGTAATCGATATCAAGATATATATATATATAGTCCACAATAAAAAAATCAAATGTTTTATGTGTAACCCTATGGTACATCAGCCGGTCGCCTAACCAAACTTTGAAGTTTTATCAAGTGTAAGATATTGTAGGTGCGTCATATTGTGATTTTATTTAAATAGTATTAAAATATATTAAAATTGTCCGTCAATCACAATAAAGTAATATAAGATAATTAGATGGTTAAAATATTATCCTTTGTTCCGTATCGAGTACTTTTAATTCAATTAATTGAATTAAGAGTTTATAACATACACCTGATGACGGCTCTATGAAAGCCGAAACATGTCGAGAATGTTCCATATGTAAATCGAGTACTCGATACGGAACAAAGGATAATATTTTAACGATCTAATTATCTTATATTACTTTATTATGATTGACGGACAATTTTAACATATTTTAATACTATTTATCAAGTGACTTTGTTACATATTTGCCACCTCTCTAACACGAGGAGAGGCACACATTTTGAACATGTCCGTGTGCAAATGTCCAGTTCATTACAGTGCGTTTTCTACGTCACTGACCTGAAATGGATATCGGAAGAACGAAAACTTGTGATATTTCATTCGGAACTGTGAAGTTTTAGCAAGTGGAGGAGACACCATTCTTTAACGGTAAGATTTTGCACTAATACAGTAACTGAAAGGACGGCCCGCAGAAGGCAAACGAGGTCTGCAGAGATTAAGAACAAATTTATCGCCAGAATTAAATTTGTAAAATGAATTGTGATTATATTTGGATATGTAATGCAGACTAATAATACTAAAATGTTTCTCACGTATCGATTTTGTTCGTCTACGTGTGCAAAACATAATTTCCCACTAAATCTAATTTCGATAAAGACGATAAGCTGTGCTTCAACACTGATATAAAAGAAGTTATTTAAAATTTTGTATTGTTTCGACACTTATCAGACTGCAACAATGAGTAGTTATAAACAATTTTCTCTTAATTTTTTTAAAAAAATATACCGTATATGATACTGACATTTGTTTCAAACAACTTACAGATTTAACAAGACGAATACTTTGTTACATATCGACTTATTTAACAGTGAACTATTTTTGAAAGAAATAAAATAGCCATATTTGAGCTTCCTAAAAAGTTGGCTCCTATCGAATTTTTACAGACAGACCAAACTTAAATTCGCCCAGCAACTTATACTTTAAACTCCAGTATCAAATTTTTTCAGAGCCCGTTAAGTAGTTTCGAAGATAAAACCTGCGTACAGTGAGATATGTCATGTACATTGTGCGTTCATGTTAGGCACTTCGTCAAAATACGCATAAAAGAGGAACGAGAACTCGGAAAATTGATAAAATACGATTCTGTTGTGTATGATAATTCAACATTTCACTTTTCTTTTACGCCTTAAACTAATTCTCATGTGCCATCGTTCAATAACTTTTATTAGACATTAAAAGAACTTGTTTTGCTTTCATTCTATCAAAAATTGCAGATTCTTACTTCTACATAGTCCACTCGTCCTCTAGTGTAACCACTCCTTCCACACGTTTGACACACAGAAGGGGTTAGAAAAATTTTCACTTCACCAGTTGGCAATGGGGTCGATTTCCCCAGCTCTAAAGCCAACCGAAGCGTGAAGCTGTGTACTGACCTCCAGCGGAGCTATGTGAGCGCCCTCTATACACCTCAATGGCGTGATGCTGAGGTACAGGGACCTGCCTCTATTTAGTTCAAACGTTTATGAAAGCTTGAAACCTTCAACTTATGCTGTTAATCTACAAATGAGTCATCGCCCTGATGATGGAGGCAGCAAGGACCTCTGAAACGTCGGTAAACTTCTAACAGATTACACGGCGCAACAACCCAGATGACGGCCATCTTCAGTGTAAAACATCTTAAGATGACACCGAGACCAGTGAACAGGTTCAGGTCACGCAAAGTTTTTACAAGAAATATGCCAATGGTTTCAGAACATCCACCCTATTGTGTCTCACATTTATCTTTGAAACTTTTGACGAGATTTAAAGTTGTCATATCATAATGTTCAACGGAGCCTATAAATTCATTAACAACCATAGTCCGTAGTACGCACATGTCCAATAAAAAGAACACATGAACATACCAAACATTTTCTAACCCAGCTTTGTAACGAAAGATGTCAAATTTTTCCCTCTTGATTACGTCAGGCTTCTCGTGAAAGTGGCGAGCCGATGACCGGGATAACAAGGCGGATGTGAGAAGCGAGCGGCCTTGGGTTCAGTCCCTGTAAGTAGGTCAGGGCCTTGTCTTCTCCACGTGGTGCAATGTAAGTATATGAACCTACGAGCAGCAACACAGCGACAGTGCATTGAACCCGTAGTCTTCGTTCTTGCGGACCAGTGGCCATTTCTGAAGACTCGGATAACGAAATTATCTGAACCACGTGGCTTACTGTACACACAGACTATGACCCATAGAATGAAGAAATCATGTTTCTGCATCACCCACAATTACGACCCAGCTGACCTATGTGCAGTGGACTAATTAACGAGAAATTAAGTCGCAATTAAGACAGCTAATAAAGTAAACTATGTAGCAGAGATAGGTAAGGAGCCAGATGTCAGATGACATAGAAAGATAGAAAATTATGAGTTACTCACAGGGAAAGATTTACAGTCTTGTAATAAAAGTGTAGAGTACTCTTATAATATCTGTTCAAGGAAGAATACACTTTGTAAGTAATTACATCAGCAAGAAAAAACAGAACGAAAAATGTCTTACGAGTTTCTCCATTCATAACTCTGAATGCTAGAATTCAACGTGGCGGCAACATTCAGAGAAGGACAGAGAAACCCTCACAGAGAGGACCTTTATAATTGGCACTTCTCGCCTAACATTGTTACGGCAATTAAATGAAGGAAGATGACATGGTATAAACAAGTATCACATAGAGAAATCAGAAATTAATTTAAAGATTTAGTTAGAAAACCTTGAAGAAAGAGACCACTGATAAATCTGAGCGTAGATGAGAGGATAAGATCCAAATGAATCCTTTAAAAATCGCCTAAGGTGTGGAGATGTAGATTGGATTAATTGTCTTAAAACAGCATTCAATGAAGACATTTTTGAACTCAGTAATGAAATTTCGGATTGCGTAAAAGCAGGAGAAATTTTGATTCGGCTGACTGACCGTAACCTCTTCAAGTTCATCTACCATGTAATTAGATGGCATGCAGCGTCAGGAGAATATGATGTTTAAGAGGCTCACAGAACATATTTTAAATTGGGCCGTGTAGATAACCATAAAAAGTTTGTGACAACCGCATTTGACCTCTCGAGCTTAGTGGGACATCATATTCCCCAGATTTTAACTCACGGGAGTAAACTTTTAGTTAAAATGTTGAGAAAACTTCTGATACATAATGCCCAAAAATATTTAACATTCCAAAAAATTGCGATATATTTTATGCTGGAGGAGATAATGTATATCCAAATCTTTCTGTGAAATTTTGGTTATAATTAATCTTATTTAAATGACACGCACTGGGTCTCACCCACAGCTTTCAACATCAAAAGCACAACGGTGGTTAAAGTTCAGAGTTAAGAAACTAACGGGGGAATACATACTCCGGCCTTAATGCAATCATAATATATTACGTCATCCGTTTACATTGGTTCGATTCCTCAACACTACGCCCTTACGTTCTCCTTTGTGTACGCCGTCTCTTTGTTCACAGAGCGACCGCTGTCATGAATCACTTAACTCAGGGAACACGGTTTTCCCTCGCCAGTGCCATGATTCACGCCTCAATGCAGCTAGTTCAATGATTTCATCTTTCGCATGTCCGCAAGCTC
>NW_019060673.1:0-18287 GCF_000696155.1 Zootermopsis nevadensis | reverse complement strand
TTTTGGCAGATGATCCAGAAGTGGTTTGCCGTTGCCTTCTTCTGTGTGTGAATGGAGTAATTGTTGGGATGCCACGGAGAAACCGGGGAAGCCCCCGGAGGAAAACTCCGTGTTGCCTAGACCACGGCCTTGCCCAACACAAGTTATAAATTCGGGCACCGCCGGGAATCGAACCCGAGACCCCAGGATTACAAGGCCAGCGTTCTAATCGCTAGACATTAATTGAACTTGCAAGATGTGACGTAAATTACAAGTTGTGTTTACATCTAAACTATTTGCACTTAAGTAAAACGCTTTTATGGCACTCCTTCTGATTGTTTTATACTTATTGTTTATTTAGAACGGAAGCCAAAAGCGGGCAAGTGGAAATATCACGTAGGAGCAGTTATATATATGAATTAAATTTTGTTTGTGATACAAATTTCTACATCTTACATCACAGAATTCTTTAAACTTTGCAGAAGTAAAGTCAACAAAAATAATAACCAGTGGTGGACTTATACATTTACAATAACGCTTTACGTAAACGAAGAAACGAGTATAAAAGTTGCAAAATATGGTCTTCAATTTTCGCTTCTTAGGCTCTCTAGAATATCCCGATTTAAAACCAATAAAATAATATACATATCCTTAATACATTTTGACAGGACACCTCAGAAGGAGAAGGGCCCCTCTGTTATTAATAAGGCTTCAATATATACAGTAACTTGTAATTTTGCCGGTTTCCATCTTTCCATTTAAATCCAGAAATTAGTGCAAGGTCCCAGCAAACTGCACTGCGACTAAACCCGGGCGTCAGAAATGAGATGCTGGCGGAGAACCGCCTGAGCTATGGTACAATCTAATTTCAAACCTGTACAAACTTCGACTACGTCAGGAATCGATATCCGATCCATAGGGAAGAAGTCACCCCTACAGATTCCATAATTTTAATACCGTTCCAGGGGGATACAAAACGGTTGATGTTAATAACCAAGTGAATATAAATCAGGAAGGCAGCACGTTTAAAAAAATTGGACTGCATTCCAGAAAAACCTGTATAGCTAGAAATCTCATCATACAGAAGCAAAGTCATCTGAGGTTTTACATCAAGTTTTTCAAGCAGTGTCCAGGAAGTTTTCTTTGACATAAAATAGAATTAATTATTGTGGAAATAGGCAAGTGAACTAGTACAAAATTAAGAAGACACGTGCTCCATCAACAGGGCAATCTCCCTGATGATGGAGGCAGCAATAACCTCTGAAACGTCGGTAAACTTCTACCAGATTACACGGCGCTAAAACCCAGAAGACAGCTACAGATATCTGGGCCGGGATTCAAATCCGGGACCGTCTGAGAACAAAGCAGTAGTACCAATTATTCGACCGCGACGTGCCCTGCTTACGGACTGCTCTGTACCAGGAAGTGGTGAACCGTTACAAACAGGACGGTAACTGTCCCATTACGTCAAAAACGCCATACCTTGAGATACAGGAGCTTTGGCGTAAAGCTCCACGTTCTGTAGCCCAAATGTCAGTTCTAGCGTAGGCCCCCAGTCTCTCAGCTTCAGAAAAAGTCTACGATATCCATTCGATAGGAAGGTGGATGGACTTTGTAGATAATCTGGCAATGAATAAAATCACAGCCGTGAATCGAATCCCGATCGTCCAGTCCATAGTAAGTCTTTCTACTGACTGAGATGTCTCAGCAAACTTTGTATTTTAGAAAATTAGTTGAATCAAAATGAGTGTTACAGTGCAAATACAAAGTTATTGTCTCTTGGCTTGTATCTCCGAGTGGACTTGTAGGTAGAAACCATCGTTTCGGATGAACATACCGCCTCAACCTTCAGCACTAATGACGGAAGTAGTATACTCCTCAGAAACGTTGGTAAAAAAGGCTTATCTACATGGCGTTACGATGAACATCTTCACCGCTGTGAGTACCTCAAATAAAGTTACTGCCCATTTTTTTCTCAGTCTTTTGCAAGAGCGTCACTTAGCAGGAATAGCATCGTCACATTTCATGTTTTTCTAAAGAATTATCACTCCAGACCTTCGCTAATACGGCACTGTGTTGTCGACCAGTAACTGTTTTGGCACGCAAGTAGACTCGTGAGCTGAAATAAACAATTCATTAAGAAACAGCATTTCTTATATTCGCGGAAGACAACTCATAAGGACGGAAAATTAATGTCACAGTGAATGTACACGACTGATTGGTGATTGGTGCAATTAGAATTCGCGGCCGCCGGCATTTCCTCTTCAAGAGTGCTTATTTCGCGAAGTTACGTACGTGTTTTTTAGTTCGACTGCAAACCGTGTCGAAACCTTACGTCAGTCACTAAGCAACACGGGTACAGCGAGGAAGACGGTTGTACAACGTCCTATCGACATACAAAACGCACTCGAGTGAAGTGAGTTGAAAATGTGACGAAGTCCAGTACGATGTGCCTTGAAGTGTCTCTAAAATTGTGTCGAAAGTCTGTTAACAGTGAGGCCTAAGGACAGTATAGTGGATAAGTGAAAATGTTTTAGAAGGTATGTAATGATTTATTTATACATGAACATTCTTCGAAAACAAAAAATAGGATAAACTTGAAGTAGTCTAACTGTGAACGACAATAACAAATTAAAATAATACGGTGAAATGAACGAACAACAATAACAAATTAAAATGATACGGTGAAATGAAGAGCAGATTAACTCCGGTAAAAGTTTGCTCCTTCAGATAATTTTTCTCCATAACCTGTCTGAAAATCTTCTTCAACTTTCACGGATTTGACCCTCTGATCTGTTTAAATTTAGAATTGATCTTTCAGACATACGTACATACTGCCACATATACCTATATTTTCTCTGACCGGGTTTGAAAGACCCCACACTCCTCGGTCTGCCAGTGTGACTTAAAGACATTTCTTGCAAAGGGTGTCCATCCCACAGCCATTTTGAAATAGCCTGTAGGCGGGGTCTGCAATTATTTAACAAAATGGCTGTGGTGTTTTGTCGCAGGGTCGAATTTCGACTTTGTACATTAACTATAGCTAAAATGGGATCAAACAGAAGTAGGCAGATATGAACAGATAAGCAGCAATCAGATAAAGGTTAATAATATTTCAACCGCAAATCAAGCATTGCCCTTTATATAAAACGTTTCGTAGTAGAAATAATTGGAAATCAACTAGTTCTAAAGAACTACACATCCATTATTAACGTCAGTTATGAAAATTAAAGAATACTACGAGAATTAAAATGTATTAATTAAAACAATTAACGCAAATTATAGTTTCAGAATTAATTTATAGGATTCAATTCTGAGATTTGAAATGCTGTTTTACCCACGTATAGTATGTGCCGGCTAGAGATGCCATTATCTATTCTGACTTCACCCATTGTGGGATTTAACAAAATTTCACACTTCCAGCTTCGTTTATTTGCTAATTATAGCCGTCAAAATGAGAAATTAAATGCAAAATTCGATCGGCTGTTGGACGACATCTAATGGCATGATGTTTCACACCTACTTTACGAAAATCCATCAGTTGGTTGAAAATTTATTAGGGGGTAACAGATGCACCGACTTGATGATAACACAAACCTGTGCTAGTCAGAATTGTTCACAGAAATAAGAATATAATTTATAATTATTATTTCATAACTCCTGCTAGCCTCATTGTATATACAGAAGAGTTAGAAGGAAAATAAGCCTAATACATTCTTCCCACAAATTCTCGTTTACTTATTAGCAGAGTTTGCGTGTCTTGTGTAACAGATGTGTGGGGCTGAGTTCAGTGTTTGCCGCCTGTCTATTCTAGCGGCTTAATAAGGCCAGGAATCAAAGCTGCAATGTATAAATGTGAAATTTCAACGTGTGGGAGCAATGCTCGCTGCATTATACTTATCACGATCTTTAACTGGAGTACACTGGCCTCCATGTCTCCACTGGTTTACTGAAGAAAGTGTATGAACATTTCTGCCTTCTGAACGTTCTCTGTAAAATGTTCAGGTGTTTGGAGTACACTGGCCTCCATGTCTCCACGGGTTTACTGAAGAAAGTGTATGAACGTTCTCTGTAAAATGTTCAGGAGTGTATGTATTCTGAGCTGGATATATGACCTGAGATCTTTAGTAGGATAGAACCGCATGTAACAGCAGTGTACATTTAGATATCAAGATGCTGATGATTGGGCGAAAGATGATGGTAACTCTTCATTCACATAATAATGGTGATGATACCAATAACTGATAAATATTAAAACTATAGAATTTTACCTTCCTGCTAGTCGTACCTTTGAAACATCATTTTGCATCCTCCGACTACATACAGTAAGACTCAAATTCTCTACCTCAGCAGCAAGAGCCTTGTTCCACATGCCTCATGGTCTATTCTTAACAGATAGGAACCAGTCCCGCTGATTGTATAAATCAGTTTCCAACACCTGGCCAGCGGATCGCTGTCAGTCTACCGTTTAATGCATGTCCATCGCAAAATTTCTACCAAACATTTACATATATTTAACTACGGCTGTAAACACTGCCAATTTGTAACTATTAACGTTTTCCGTGTCCTTTCAGCGACTAGACAGTTTGAACTTCGATAAATTATCAAATTATCACGTCCTGAAATTCAAGTGATGGAAATCCCGAAAGCGAAGCAAACATACTGAGGTCAAGACCATTACTACGAAAATTAAATCAATGAAAAATGTCACAGGGCATACGGAAAGAATAGATAAGAAAGGAAAAATAAGAGAAAAAAAATAAGGACATAGAGAGAACAGAAGAAAGAAACCACACATGCACATTTTTAAATTTAATTTAAGGAGTGATTTTATCTCACGCTTAACTAACGCCTGCTGTCGTCTGCTACTGAACAAAGTAGAAGTTGACGTCACCGTAGGAGTGGTAGTCTACCTTACAATTACGATTTACATGTGATTCACTGTGGCATGCGGTGCCCAAGCCACTCGGTGTGTCCGCCATGTCGGATGTTTCGTGACCGGGCGGGCTACCGTGAAATAAAAATTCATCGTCTTTTTTAACTTCAGTTAAGTATTTTGACGTCTATTAATGCTTTTGATAGAGCATAAATTGGCAAAGCTTCTTCATAAATCCATCTTATCTAATGTGGTTCATCTACTTATTCCAGTTTTTCTTTTATATTTATTTTTCATTCTTTAGTTCTTCCTTTCTTCTTTTATTCTATCTGTATTTCTTCCTCTCTTTCTTTGTTCTTTTGTATTTTATTCCTTGGTTTCGGATTACGTTCGATAAGTAAAATGAAAGCTGAATTTTCCCGACGAGTGTGACAAGCCTCGAAATACCTTACATGTGCAGATGGCATGTTTGACAACGAAACAGCTTAGCATACAAGTGATGCTAACCTAGAGTCCACCAGAGCCAATGTTCTGAATTCTCCCCGATGCTTGTCCAAATACATATCTGAGGCTATGTATCTGAACGATTAGCACGGATTTGGAAACAGGACTTTAAACGTATGTACTTAAATACGTATATATTAACATAACGGCGCTAAAAACGCTGGAAGATCAGAAATTTCAACGCCAGAGTAGGTGACAACAACAAGAAAGCAGGAAAATCGGCTTTGCTTCACTGCAAGAAAATGCTGGCCCCCTTTTGGCCGAGAAAGCAGGAAAATCGGCTTTGCTTCAAGAAAATGATGGCCCCCTTTTGGCCAACAGTCCGAGCGGCAAACGCTTTTCGCACGGTATGACTGTTTCTCAAAGGAGAACAACAGGCAGCCAGAAAATCAATTGACAAAGACAAGACAACGAGAAAAGCTGCCTTTAGTTGGAGTATGAAGGTTTCTGAAAATGGTGCGTTTTAATTCGTAAAATAATGTTCTGGATTTTGTCTATCGTCTAAAGTATAAAATTACGATGTTACAAAAGTTGGTTTCTATTTTCGTCATCAGATGAATGGTTGGGGGAGGGGGCAGGAGAGAGAACCAATCTTTTGTGTCCCTTGGTTGAGTTAACCTGAGATCTGGATCATTCGAAACGTCGTAATTCTATAATTTATACAATAATTTAGAAGATGGACAAAGTAAAAAATTACACATTCCTCTTCTGTTGATTAACAAATATGAAATTTTCGTTACGTGCCCAGAATGGATCCTCCTGCTTCTTTAAAATTTAAAAAAAGAGGGAAAATGCTCATTTGAGTAGTTTACAAAAGGATAAGAAACACGCCTAATTTCAGGACAGATATAATGGAGTGGTTAGACTAAGGTGTCGGCAACGCCAGAAGGAGTGCAGTCAGAGCCATACGGGTGATTCATATTGAGATGTTCTCTCAGTTGAAAGCCGGGCAATTCGGAGCCCTGACTGGCCACGAGCCAGTGTTTTAGTGTGGGAGTGCCCTTGGCCTTTTTTTCTAAACAAAATTACGTTTCAATCTGAAAAAATCAGCCACAAAACATCGTCGCATACCAGTATGAAGTGAAATCACTAACACTACATACACACGCTCAAATACGCGCTAAGGCAACAAAGCAATGCGTGGTGCACGGTGTTTATTAAACAGTAGATCAGCAAGGCAAGAAATCCTGCATTTAAGCGACCCAAAATGTTATTTAATGAGTTTATAAAAACTTTCCTTATCATGAACCAACTGAATCCAGTCCACACTCTGTTCTCCAAAATCTATCTTAATATTACTCAAGTTCTATCTTCCCTTCAGTTAATACAAGCACAACTGGGGCGTAGGAAATGTTTCAGTTCATCAGATACAGAAATGCTCCGGGCCCATCCGGTCTCCAGCGTAACGAGTACGTGAAGTAAAGCGACGGGATGTTACTCGTATTCATTAACACGACAATTGCTTTGTGTGAAAACGCCTGCATGCTACCCTTTGGCTGACCCGCCTCACACATGTGTCGGAGAAGTTGTCTACCTCACAAACAATACGTTAGAAATTTGTGATTTGTTTCCACGGCTTTACATTTTCATTATGATCTTGTGTGTCATGACAACGTGTGGTCTTGTAGCTGATTATCGACGTTTCGGTGGAAGATATCGCATGTATCTTGTACTACAAGTTTGCATGACTTCATAACCCAGAAAAAATAGATGTGCTAGCTATTTTATATACTGTGTCGGTGTTTCCCTGCTGTTTTGAGAGTGTAACTGTGATGTGAATACAGCATCTGTCTTATAAATTACTTTGTTTAAGAATTATAAAACAAATACATATTTACAAGTAAAACATGAATTACGTATTTAACCATGAACCATGAAAACTAACGGCGGTCATACAAGGCCGTTAGTAGTTCTAAGAACGAGGGCTGTGGAGTCGGTACTAAAATCTCCGACTCCGAGACCGACTCCAGCTTCGACGCCGACTCCTTCATAAAAGCTCAATACGTATTAAAAAGGGTAAACCTACTAAAATTGTAAATGGCACCATAAGAGATTTCATCACCACCACGTGAATCATCAAGCCTACTTTTTAGACTTATAATCTAGATCGTGAGAGATGTGGCCACAATGATGTCTTAAGAGCCCGAAACAAAGAAAGCGAATTCATTCAGTGCGTAGCTTTTGCTGTAGTTCTCAACAAAGAAGGAATAACGTGTCCACAAGAAAGCATTGGGAATCTTCTTCATAAGATAAAGTTTATTTCTTGATTTGTTACATGATATATTGTACTTCTTTGCTATTTGCACGCTCCAACAGCCATGGCAACATAGTACGACGTTATACCGCTCACTGACATGTTTCAATGCAACTTATTCTGTTCAGCATCGAAGAAGACAGCTTTCACAAAATTATGGAACTAAGGTAATATAAATTTTGCAATTAGTCTGATGACAAACGTTTTGGTAAAATAATTTGTCTGTCGCGCCGTTTATTACTGCCCTTTAATTTCGAAATATCCTTTCGGTACTTTGAGCTCTTTGTCACGTGTCTGACCTATTGAAAGGAAATATAATAAATCAGTAGTCATAACAGGAATTTAGCCTGCTCTTAATTTCTTCGTGAATATAATTCTGACAGTGATTTCGTGAGAATATTTCCTACTCCTACAAAGCTCTCTTTTTATTCATTTTCACCTAGCCCATTCTTGTGTCTGTAATTATAAATGAATTCTAATTCAGTATCTTCCAGTCGGATCCAGAAATTGATAATAAATACCTCTTTAAGTCAGTAATGCACCAACATAAGAAATCAGTTTCCAACGTTGCGTAAGAGATGTTAAGAAGTATTCAAAAAACATTGTTGGTAGTCTTGTTCTTAAGCAGGAATCTTTTCCTGTATCGACATTAACGATCTGGCGTAGATTCAAATTCCTCCAAGTTTAATGACGCATCAAACTGCTCACCACGAACTATGTTGCTGAGAATAGTGGTCTAATCCACAAACCAATCCAACTAGCCTTATGGATCTCCGAGACAGAATATTCTTACACGACTACGCTCAAAGAATCGTGCTTCTAAGCAAATGTGACAATGGTCTTGTATCTTCATGGAAAGATTTTTGTTGAAGTTGTATCTGTCTGGATAGCATTATGGAAACTACGACGTTTCGGAACTTTGCTCTTGTTTCAAAAGTGATCAAGGCAGACAAAACTCTGTAAAGAGCAGGCAATTCCCTGGCTGGGGGAGCGCAGGAACTCAGGCAGGTCTTCTAGCACAGTGTTCGTCAGTGATGTCAAATTTTCACAAAAACTAGATTATGTTGATAAATTTTAGTGAAACTCCAAATAACAAATTTGATGAAAATCTACTCAGCCGTTCTCGAGTTGTGACAAAGACGGATGGACAGACAGACAAAGCAATTTTAATAGGAATTCTTCAGGGAAGTAGATACGCTTAAAAAGGATACAATCAGAGCAACGAATTTAACCAGCGTGTCTCTGCAAAAACTCCAAACTTGGAAGATGAACCAAGGTCGTTCACATGGCGTCACTGACCTATTTAATGAGAACGTGTCTCACTGGCGGTCTGGTGTGTCGTGCAATGAACGCACTCCTAGGCAACAGAAAGACTACGGTAGCAGAATCCGGTAATATCAAGGCCCGACCATTGGACACAAACCTGAGTAAATTCCTTCCACGCGTGACCCTCAAAAGCTGCCTCCCTAAAATTCACCTTTCTCCTATATCCTTCTCGATTTCACCATCAAAATTGTGTATGCATTCATTGTTTCACCCCATCCTAGTTATAAGCCCTGCTCATCGTAGCCTTCTAGAGTTCACCATCCTTACAATACCAGTTAACCTGCATAACATAATTCATTGTTTCACCCCATCCTAGTTATACGCCCTGCTCATCGTAGCCTTCTAGATTTCACCAACCTTACAATACCAGTTAACCTGCACGGCCGTGAATAACAGACGTGCCTCGTTAAGTAACAACTGTACCAAATTGTTCACTAACGCCATCTTCTCGAACACTTCGTTTCAAAACACTTGTAGGCCAACCTACAAATCTACATAACGTTCTTTCTTCAAATGATTATTATATATATTTATATTATGGGATATTTGCAGCTATATGTATGCGTTAATTATCTACCCTCAACAATCCCAACATGGCTACTACGCGAATTTCTTCAAGTACAAATACAATACCAATACAAATATAAATATATAGTGGTTCACTTATTTACATAAACATCTAGAATCTCTAAGAATTTTCATGTTAAGTAAGTTTTACAGAGTAGGAGTGAGATACAAGACAAACTTTTAATGCTGGCCTAAATCATATGTTAATGTTATATGGAAGAGAAGTGCTTGACTATTTTAAACCCGTCAGGATACATCCCGAGATTCGATTCAAGGACTTACAGAACGCCAGTTCGTCACAAAGTACGTGAGGCTACTGAAATGAATGAAGAACGACAAGACATTGCGATTCGCTGTCTTGAAGAAGGCTATAATGATTAAATATCCTGTTAGCCACATAGCGGAGCTGTTGCTGCAGCGATAGTGACCTAAATACTAACACTTGTCTTCAGTTCCGTCTCACGGCAACTGCCAGTCTTCGACCGGAAAGCCGTCGGGCTCAACCCCGCGACATTCCACAGCCAAGTCGTCGGCGCCACTGTTTGTGACGTCGTGTATGGCCAAGTGCCCAGTGCGATCAGTTGTTTGTTGCTCTAATTTTAATTCACTGCGATGACGAAGGGTTTAAAGTGATGGATTGAAAACTAATTGGTGTCTTTGTTCTGTCTATGTTGGTTTCTGAGTCAGTGATCATCAGTTTGTTGTGCTGAAGCACCATTGGTGTCCTTTGAAGTGTTTTCATTGAGGTGGACAGTGCGAGTAGAATCTATATATTTAATAATTTAACTTTATTTTAATTTTAATAGGGTATAGATAGCTATGTGCAACACTTGTTTTTATGTCAGTGACACGAAATTTGGTCAGCGTTGTTCGTTCATACGTAAGGTTCTTTTGGTTCTCAGAATGAACAGTGAATATTTCGGCTTATCTTTGTAACGGAGGTGCAGTGTATTTTCTTGGAGGTAGGAACGGACTTTTAAAATATTATTTAAGTATCTTCTGCTTATATAGGATTAAATTTGCACACTTCTGTACACTTCACTTGATGTAATTAAGTTGATCAAATCAAGGAGGATAAAAGGATTGAACGTGTAGTGAATTGACCTGATGAAACGTCGTTCAACTTCTACGAAACTACGTGGCACAGTATGCCAGAAGGCTGTCATCTTAATACTCGTCACCGTGAGAACCTGAAATTGAACTTAGAATGCATCCATAAAACAAGTACAAAACTTGGTAATTTCGCTTCTGTTAAGTAAATGTTTTGAAAGCAAGGCGCTTCTACTTGTCGTCTAAGTAACTGGCTGCATTGCCGATATTTTATATTCGCGTAATATAAGCCTGATGCATGTTTTTCCCCCTTTAATGCACAACGTGTACATAAAATGGGTAACAATTATTTATTTTAATCCGTCTGATCACAATATAATTTTTTATTTAAAATTTCTTATAATTAAGATAATAAAATTATGGTTTTATAAAAAACCGAAACATGTTATGTAAATGTTCCGAAATGTAAATCGATCAATCGATATTGGAACATGAATGATATTTTATTATCTTAATTATAAGAAATTTTAAATAAAAAATTATATTGTGATCAGACGGATTAAAATAAATAATTGTTATAATATTCACAATATGACGCAATTACACTATCTTATAAAATGGGTGTTGTGCAAATAGATAAGGAGAGGATCTGGAAAACTTTTGTAAACGTATGAAAAGATATGTGAAATAATATTATTTTGTTCAGTAGTTAAAATATGATCACTTTAATCTGATATCCATGCTTCTGTGTGATAACAAATTCTTTTCGTCACAGAGGTCGGAGGATTCAGACCGACGAATCATAAATGTAAGAAAAACATCAACGAAGAACTAGGAAGAACATACATAAAAACATTAATAAACACGTGCTAAGTGTAACTGGATGGGGAATGCATACATTGGAAATCTCAGAGGACTCCCCAGGCAGACAGGAGTTTAAAGAATTACGTGGGGGGAATCCCCGTGATGACACACCCGCGCACGGAAAGATCATTGGTCCCAAATAACTCTGACGTCACTGGCTGCATTCGCAAATTCTGGCCAAACAAACAGCTGCCCTCCACGACGGTTCACAAATTGAGAATCTAGATGTGGTAACAGAGCGAACGCGCCATAATTGTCAAGCTATGCGTACATTTGCTAACTTGTTATTCATCTAGGCATACTGGTGGAAAGGGCTTGTTAAAATTCAAAGGGAAATTATTAGAATTGTGAAGTGTCAGACGTTCAAAATAATTCTGTGCAGTGAATACTTGTACTTAGGAAGGCCTAACCACTTCACACAACAAACAATGTTTTAATGTTCCAAATATTACTAAAATTTGATGGCAGACGAAGGACTGCTTTTTGTGAATACGCGCACTCAATCACCTGTGTATGACGGCGACCAGCGAATGGGGTGGCTACGTTCAGCACAAGGAAATTTGAGAGCTCTTGTGCTTTTACATCGGGATTAAACTGAACTGAAATGAAGTCAATCATATCATCATCACTTACCCCTTTCCTGTCATTCATTTATCCCTTCCCATTACCGTTATTTCAACGTTTTCGTCGCCCATATTAAAATACTTCTAAAAGCTTTCTAATGGTAACATCAGTTATAGAATAAAGCATTTTGCCATCTAGTATCGTTACTGAGGACTATTTATGTCGGCCGTGTAAGTCATAGTTCTCTTTCAGGTCCGCATCATTTAAATATCTCGTTCGTAACCGCAAATAAACGCCATCCAACTGGATTTCATAATCTCACAATATAGATATATGTACTACAATATTTCCTTTCAACTGTACATATAAGAAAGAAAAATTATCTCCTGCTGATTCAGACCCGCGGGCCGTATCTTTTGTCCACCCCTGCACGTAACAACTCAAGTTCGAGGGCATCGGTATGCATTGGCCTTCAGTTTAATCGGACAACTTCAGTGTACAACATGTTACGGAAACAACATTATTACGCATTAACAACATTCCATCAAGACTCCTGAAATTTAGGAAGACCCACATTCCTCTGATAAAAATACTCTGCGAATGAAAAACTAAATGATTACGTCCGTACATATACACGAATGTTAACTGTACACGTCAGTCTAGTCGCAACCTCAATAGTCTGTACCGTATTGTGCTCTGATACAAGCCAGCCGAGAGCAAAGTTAATGACAAGGCATGTCTTCACGGAACAGAGTCCGCCAGAAGCTAATAGTAACTCATCCAGTCAAAAAATTCGGTGCCTTTGATGCCACACGAAGGCTTAATACATTGTTCGCAGAAGTTTGGCATCTGAACCTGTTCAATTCAGTCCACATAGTAACAAACTGTTATTAAGTCGGTTTGTCTTTAAAGAATATTATGTTCAAAAGATCTTGCATAAAAATTTCTCATTTATTTCAAATTTTATACGGACTAGACACACGGACATTATGATACTATAAGCCAATTTTCCTTATAAAATAAACAAAGTATAATAAATAAAACTAACAAGCAAGAGGGTAAATAACATCTACAATAAACACAACATTATTAATAACTCACGAATCAAGCCACTGTTAAATTATCATGGCGTCTAAAACAAGGCTACTTACGTCAGCTGTAGCCGCGGGCACAGATGAATAATTCAACGGGTTACTTAGAATTTCAGTTGTATAATTAATAATTTTTGCCATAACAAATCCAAGTTTAATTTCACAACTGTGCTTGTGTGTGCGATCAAAACTGGTTCATTACAAATTTTAACTTCCGTCTGGCATAAACAATCAGATGTCAATACACTCACCCCAGATAGGCGTGATTATGTAGTCTGTTAACAGGCAGTCAAAGTATGATTATACCATGGCCCCTGTTAGTGTTTCGTCATAAATGAAACAACAAACTACTACAGGGCTATGGAATTTGATCACTACAGATGACCTCTCTCTGTAACGCAGTGACGTTGAACCCGCGGTCAGCGGGAAAATTATGAAGGCCTATTTAATTCTTGTCGACAAGAATTAAACACCCAGAAATGGGATTCACATTTTCAAGAAACCAGTTAGAGCTATCAAAGCCATGAATGTAATATGGTTAATTGTATTGGTGCCACGTACGGATGATCGTTCCTCGTCGGCCGTGTGTTTGAAATGGTCGGTGGGACTTTCGTCCGTTTGTGTCACCCTGAAAAACTTATACGATATTTTCACCATCCTCCAGACCTGCAAAGTGAACGAACAAGCCAGCCCACCTTAACTCGTCAAAGCAGCAAGAAACTATTTTGATAACTCACAGTAAGTGATTTGTAGAACACTAATTTTGTATTTGACTTGAAAATTACTTTGTTAGAAGGATATGCAAGAATTCGGGGAACTTAATATGAATAAATGTGATAAACAGGAAGCAGTTGGTCTTACCTCTTCAGCTTGAAGTAAACTAAATGTATCCCCAATGCTCTTCGTGTTAACGGCTGAAGACAGGCGGTTCAGTATTATTTCCTTCATAATGTGGAGCAAAGAATGATCAGTGAGAACTGACACAGAAGCAGCCAGCCAAATTCGCGTTCATAATAGCAGAGATAAAAAAAACACTTGACGAGCGATTTGTAACCTATTTCATAAGCTGCATAAACTACACACTCTCTTCATGTTTGGTTTTAGATTCCATAAATATGACTAATTTATCAGTTCAGTGTTATAAAATCATAATAATTTCAGTTTAAAACGCTATATGAATGTCACGTAACACAAACATCGCAGTATAATCATAGCCTGAAATGGTCTCGCATGTAACTGTTGATCGGCAATATAAGATTTTCGTAAATATTCACATATCATACTAACTTACAGTTGAATATTTGAGGTTATTAAAATCTAATTTACATTACTTCAAAACACGTTACGTTTATGTCCATCACAAACAGCGTTTTGGTTATCTGACGCCACACGCATGAAACACGAAGATGTCTAGTTTGAATACTCCGCATCGGAAGGAACGGATCTTACACGTGATCGTGTTCACTGTAATAACGTCTACTAATAACTAGTGAGGGGGAAACAGGATTATCGGAAAAGAAAGTAGTACAGAATATTGCTCATTTTTACTGTTTGGTACACTCTTTGTAGTGAAAATACTAAGAAACTGTTAATTAAAATCGTATTCTTTGTTTGCTATACACGTCACGAGACAGCTTTGATTGCAACAGGTTGACTCAGTGCTACCACTCCATTCCTTCGCATGTTAGAGGAGAAGTCAAGGATATCAGCTGTCTGAGGTTTTCTTCTTTCTGTTGCGGTTTGTGTAATTCGTTATCTGCTCTATTCGGGACTGACGGTGAGTAATGTGCACTAGAAATTCAAAGGTATGAATAAGTTTCAATAACAACGACATATTTATTTTCAATATTTCAATATATCTTTTATGCAAGGTGTTACTGTCATACCGTATTCCATGTTGATCACAGTGTTCAATGGAATAAAAGTAAAAGGTACAAAGCCCGCAAATGATCGTCACCAATGTTTATCATATTTTGTGTGATACTAGAATAAAGAATACATGCGACTGTATAAAGTATTTCTTCACGCACAGTAATTCAGAATTACGAAGGTGAATCCAATTATTGAGGTAGAGCGGCTTTACAAGGGTGTATAAAAATTGAATTCATCTTTCGCGCGGAAGACGTGTTCGGTTTCTGCTCATTTTCAATTTTCTAAACAGGCATTTTTCAGAACTCGTAGCTTATGTAGCAAGCACAGTTTGGTGAAAACGTCTGATAGGCCCTGAAAGCTTATAGGGGAAGTGGTTGGCATTCTTACCTTCTGCTGTCTAATGACGTCATTATTACGCTCCACGGCATATGATCCCAGTATCTATTGGTTAGGTGGCTGGGTAATCCCATAACCTATATATGAGGTAGGGAAGCTAAAACCCCAAGCCCTTGATGGGTAATGAATCCTGGATGCCATTTCGTTAATAATATGAGGTACCCTGACACAAAGATGCATTAATATATTCTGCAGAATGTCACCCACATTGAGAATTTTCTTGAAAAACCAGAAAAAATTAGGAATGGTGGTGGTGGTAAGGGGGAACCAGGCAAAAAGCATAGGATTGAGCATACAGGAATATTGCTTAATACACACTAAAGCCTTATTGCCATTTCCATTCACATTAATGTGTGTTGTTGCTGGACAAATAAATGAATGAGTAAAATATTTTGTTCATATTTAAACACACTGTACTTCATATTTGTTCTGACAAGTATGAATTTGGTAACAGAAGTTTAGTTTTCATTTCAGTATGCTGGCTGTGTTCCTGTCTTTTGGGAATTGGTTGTCATACTGAACTATGCCTTAGTAGTCTATTGTTATTCAAGATTTAAATTCAGAGGAATGTGCATACTGAAGTGAAGTAAATGATATCATGGAAGAGCAGACTTATTTGACAAGTCAGTATGCTGGATAATTAGAATGTATATGTTCTTTGGCTAGTCAGTGAAGTTATCAACTGTAAGGGAAATGCCCTTGTAACAGGACTGCCAATGGAAAACCCACAACCAAAGCTGCGCATCATCACATATATGTGTCCTAGTCATCCAGTGGAGCTGTATGAGTTGATCTTGCAGTATCTAGAGGAAGAAACTGGCTGTGAGGCTTCACTTCTATATGAGTCCAGAAGTCCAGGGCAACTTTCTGATAGACTGGATCCATTCACAGATGACTCTGCAGATATCGGTAAGTCAGAAAAGCTGCAGGATGATCCACTTCACTATAAGCAATTACCACTGCCCCATTTTTCCTGTACAAAAGGTAATTGGATAACACTATTGTTCTTATGAAAGTGATAACTGAATATTCCACACTTTGTATATAGTGAAACACCTGTATGTACCAAACACCGCAGAAACTTGATGCATCACTGCTTATGGGAGGTCCAGTTTACCATGTTTTGCAGTAGGAAGCATCCAACTAAACCCCTAATCCCCAAGTTAAAATCCAGCTGGCAGCCCTGTAGAATGGAGGGTTTAATTCTCTGTCTTGTATGATAAAAGTTGACCTTTATCATATAGGAGAAGGGGATTTAAAACCCTGCACTACAGTGCTGCCAACTGGATGTTAACTCTGTGGTTTGTAGGTACTGGCATGCTCCCATCACACATTCCCAGTTGCACCACACATGAGCTATGACATGTGATCAATAAAGGTTGTATAACAAAATGGTAAATAGTGAATTGTGTCATGGTGACCGTAGCGCTGTACGAAAGAAACACTACCAACGTTTCAGAGGAACACTCTTGTCACGTTTTATAGGTTTCTCAACTGCATCAGCTTATGTGAAGTTACTTGACACACAGAATAAATATGTTGAATTGCTACCAGT
Organism: Zootermopsis nevadensis; assembly: GCF_000696155.1. The sequence goes on along the minus strand of NW_019060673.1, from coordinate 1,389 downwards.
CACAGCTGTATTTGATCATCCCAAGAAAACTGAAGGAGTTAAGGGATATTATTCTGATGTCATTATTCATGTTGATGGAAGGTGAGTTACAATTTTGAACTTTCACTTTTACATGTCTATGGAAAGTGATATAGGGATTTTGTCAAAAGCCAGAATGAAAATTAAAAACAATTACACTTTCAGATTTCAGTGAACTTATCTTGTGAAAATGTTTTTAATTTTACCACTAGAATAATTAAAGAAAAACAAGTGTCACTGTTTTATTTCAGAAAACGTGTAAAGGAGTTTTTGGATCTCCGTGGCTGCAGGTTGGCATACAGTGATGAGGACTCACTAAGTGCAAGCAAAGTGATCTTGAAAACTCTTAAAGAACTGGGTGAAAATGCCTCATTCTTTGGCGATACTTTGAGTGAGTAACTGCTTCAGTTCTTGGAGCTGTCTGCATTCCATGCTCCACATTTGAATTTCATTATTCTTCAGGTGGAAGCCTCCAATTTTTTACACTTTGTCACAACTCCCACTTACATCTGTTTATTATAATTAGGAACTTCAGTCCTATTTATTAACCCTTTAAAACTTGCCTAAATAGTATTTAATAATCCAGTCCAACATCACATCAGTCCAATTCTAAGAATGACACCAGATGTTGGTTCCGTAGACATCAACTGACACAAAACCTTTCGCTTCTTAGGATCCGGATCACACCTCAATTCTATCCACATGGTGCTCACAAAGCAAGCGGAGGCAGCAGCAGTAGATGCAAATACTCTAGCCTACAATAAAAAGTACCTGCAAGATGGAGGAAAGGATATACAAGTGTTGGAGAGTATTGGTCCACTTCCTCCATATCCTATCATTGTCAATAATAGAATTGATGGTGAGCATAAAGGTTGTTTGCAGTGTTATTTTAAGAAGCTACGAAGCCCAGACAATCTGCAAAGCAGAACTACCTGCACTGACAAGTTACTAACTCCATGGTACAGAGTCTTCCTTTCAAAAGTAGACATTCAGCTCGTCAAGAAATTCTTTACTGCTATGGAAGGCATTTCATCACTGTCCACAAAAGACCACCCACCACTGGATCCAATCCTGAGCCAGTTAAATCCTGTTTCTCCAACATCCACTTTAATATTATTCTCCCATCAAACCTACATCTTGCAACTGGTGTTTGACAATTTATAACTACAATTATGTATTTCCCATTTTTCCTAATGTTCTTTTTGTTTAGCTCATTGCATTCTTGTTTTAATTACCCCAGTGACAGTAAAACATGAATAAAAATTATGAAGATCCTCATTATGTAATTTTCTCCAGTCATTGTTACATAATCTCTCTAGTGTCTATTTTCATCAGCATTTCTTTAAAACACCCTCAAGCACTGAAAATTCA
>NW_019060672.1:11870-27939 GCF_000696155.1 Zootermopsis nevadensis | reverse complement strand
CAGAGGTCTGAAAATAAATAAATGAGTATAAATCACACACATCCTTCAAGCTGTAAACAGGATAAAGCATGCAAATTCAAAATGCCTTATGATACATGCATTAGCAAATTTGGTTCATTTTATTTAAACAAATTTCTCTTGCAGCTGTACAAAGTTAATTTTCCATGCCTCAATACAGAACATAAAACACGAGCAGAAAAATGTTTACAATGATCTTCCACATACATAGTACTTATGTCTCCTGAAAAAACTCTTGCCACCTGATATGCTGTCTAAATGATAATTTCCACAAAAACAACAATCTTCTTATCCAGAACAGTTTTATTTCCCATTCATTTCAATAAGAGAAAAATGGCTCAAGTATTTCAATCAAATGTTATTATAAATGCTATCAGGATAAAATAATTTGTGATCAATTTATGTTTCTCTCTCCAAACATTTGTTTTGGTGAAAAATGTGTCAAATTAAATTAATGGATATTAATAACTATTAACTTTCGGATACTGAAAAGAAAACAATTTTAAGAACAATTGTTCTTTCAGTATGGAACTTCATTAAGAATATCATACCAACCAATCTGCTGTAATTTCATTGACAAAATAAGTTCACGGCTCAAGTAACATTATATCATGTACCACATTTGAATATGAGATATCCAGAGGTCAAGTAAATATTTATGAAGCCAATCTAAATTGCCATTCTGTCCTGGAAATTTGCAAAATCTCTTCACATTTTAATTTGCATGAATTATGGCTTTGCTAGCTTGAACAAGTGGATTAAAGCCAATAAACTCACATTAAATTTTGTACTACTAACAACAACTGTGTTACAGAAGGTATACAGTATGAGGATAAAACAATTGAAGAAAGAGAAACTCAATTTTCTGCCCTATAAATTGACAGTAACTTAAATTGGAAAACACATAGTCAATACATGATGTCTAAACTTAGCATGCTTTACTATGCCTGTCACATCACTCATGAAAACAAAAACTTTAAAATTAGTTGACTTTTCTTACTTCAATTCAATCACATCTTATAGAAATACTTTCTGAGTGAACTCAACAGACATTAAAAAGTATTTTACACCCAAAATAAAATCATTAGCAATGTGGCAGGCCCTAAAGGGAGAGCCTCATGTAAGCAATTGTTTAAGAAACTTAATATTCTTTCACTAGCTAGTGCATTCCTACTCTCATTATCATCATTTGTTGTAGACAACATAGAAAATTTTCACACAAACTCAGATATCCACAATATAAGTACAAGATACAGACATAACCTTTATGCCATGTGCCAAACACGGAACTCAGTAGATATAAGAAGGAATTTACTATAAAGGAATTAAGCTACTCGATAATCTTCCCCCCCCCACTATAAAAAGTCTAAATCAAGATGTAAAGTAGTTTAATAGTTACTAAAATGGTATCTCCTACCTCACTCCGACATCATAGAATAATTTACCTCACTCAGAAATTCTCAGCTAATATGAATAGATGTATGCAATACTGGTTATGCTTTCTTGTGTAATTATTTTCACAGTAATACTGCAGTTGACTGTCACACCTACGTAATTTATATTTGTATTATAAAGAAGTATTGTATTTGTGCTATGACATGCTCTACACCCTTGGCTTGTGCCTGTGAAGGATGTATGGAATGTAAATAAATTATAATCTATTCAGCGATAACTGAAAAACATATTCAGGGAGATTTCATTAACAAATTCCGGAGAACATACACACAATTTCAAAAGTAGGTATCTTACCTTATTCGAACAAAACACTTTATAGCTTGACTGCTGCCCATTTCCTTACTTCCGGCCATTTTGTTAGACAAGAAATAAACATGCAATGAAGCCGTTGCTCTCGAATTCATAAACCGAGAACCAATGATATGATTGGTCTTTAGAGAATATTCAAATGCAGAGAGATTGTAAATAAGAACACACCCAAGTGATTTATGCTTTGACCCATCAACGCAATGGCAGCGATAATTCAATAGAGGCTATTTATATTTATGTGGGTTTGAATATGTAACCTACGTATTTTCAGATTTGTGTAGTCCTTATACAATATAAAAATACAATTTGTTGGTTATATGCTGTTTTATGGTGTTATATATAAATAGTGACCTTTGCATGCAATTATAGACAGAAGGATAGGTGTAGTTCCTTAAGTGCGGCCTTTTGACTGAATCCAGATTCTACAGAACAAATCTTAGGATCAACTGAAACTTCTGACCTCGCTGCAACCAAATATTCAAATGCTTTCCAACAAAAAGCAGACACAACAAAGTCATTAAAAGATTAGTTAACTTTAAAATTAACAAAATAGTTTTTATTTTTTTAAATTATTAAATACATAGTTAGATTTTTACAAAATAATGTACACTTTTAAGTATATCTAATTGAAGTTTCTTGAATGCGGCCTTATTTGATTACAGCTAAATTAATGAGGACTTTCAACATGAAAAGGTTCCCCACCCCTGGTGTAGATATATCCCATGCATTAAGATAAACTGGTTATAGGTATTATTTGATTTAGTACACGAGTACAGGACAGTAATTGTATGAATATTTATATTTTTTATTTAAATAGCTAGTCAACACGGAAATGACATTTGATGTAAGGGACAGACTTCAAGTATCGCCATTTAGACTTCTTTAATGAGTAAAATTCACATCTGTTATATTTTAATAAATTGGTGTGTTTAATTATATTTTTCAGGACCAAAATTTAATAATGTTCGAACAAATTACACAGCTGCTCGTGCAAATCTGAAACTTAACTCAGCTACCAAAGTTATATGTTATTGATTTCACAGGTAAACAAGTAACTTTTCATAGTAAGCAAGCTATTGAATATGGAACAGAAGTTGTCAGAGGTGTGTCACTAGGTAAAGGTGGAGAAACTCAACTTAATTTGCCAGTATTTAATACAGTGAAAGAGGTAAATATTACAACTGATTTTGCAACATTTTAAGAATTTATTGTCTTAAAGTGCAGCTCATTTTTTTTTAGATTTAAAACGTTTATTAAATTTGGAAGCAGCAAGTGTTAAACACTACATGAAATCATTGATAGGATGTGAGACCATAATCATTAATTATGAAATTAATATGCACTTTACAAATACACTCATATTATGGTTTGCAGTTAAAAGAGAATCTCATTTGCTGCACAGAAATTCACATCTTATCAGGGTTTGAAATATAATACATGGAGCAAGTAGCTCGAGCCTGTAAGTGGCAGGAGAACCACACTTTTGCAAAGTCACAGAGGTAAGAGGGCTTAGTTATGCTTCAAATCCAGAGATTTAAAATGACATCTGTGGATGTTAATACAAAATACATTTGTATTTCTATTCAGAGTACAGACAAATGTTAAAATGCAGCAGGACAGTTGTCAATTTTCCCAGTGAAGCTAATTAGCATAGTAATGATGCTACAATTTCATTTACACTAAGAAGACATTCTGGCAAAAAGTTATGGTGCATATTTTTATTTGGATGCTTAAATCTGTGTAGGTAGGTGATTATAAATTACAGATTACAGGCATAAATTAATTCAAAAAGGACCAACCTGGAACTATCTTGGTAAATAAGAATAGTTATATGCTTACAAATTGACACAGTATTTTGAAGATGTGGGATTATGAAACTCATATTGCTTAGCCAATTTTTAATGAAGGCGGAATTTGTACTCATAACTGAATAGAATAATGATTATAAAGATTATAAAACAAAGAAGGATGAGATGGATCTGGGGGGGGGGGATTTAGCATTCATAGGGAAGATAAGATTGCACATAAAAAAAATTTAATTCATACATAGCCGTGCTTCCTCTTTTATAATTTATGATGAGAGCTAGGAAATATGCGTACTAAAAAGGAAAGGTCTGCTAGTGTACACAATATTTTGATTCCATGCAATTGCACAGCTCAGACCAAGTGATGATCCTGTTAAGACTTTAACCCTGTTTACTTCAGAAGGAAAGTTATCTCACTTTATATTTTTATATTAAGACAATTAAGAAATTTGGTCTAATTTGTGAAGAGAATGCTGCATTCCATATATAAAGTTGGTTCAGAAAATTCTGATATGGATTTATTATCACCAACCAATTATGCAAATTTGATATAACACAACACTGCCCCCAAAGTACTGTCCTTGGGCAACTATACACTTTGCCATCACCTTGGAAGAACACTAGCTGTGTTATTTTATCAAAGTACATCATTTTAGACTGGTTCCCCCATGTCTTTTATCTCTATCACTAGAAGGGAATAAAGAAACGACAATAAACAAGTATAGGGAGGAAAACAGCAAAAGTTATTTTCATTTTCTATTCTCAGGTTATTTAACGGCATCTTTTTATCTGCATGGGTCATGTAGCGTCAAATTATTGCATCGTTATGGATGATAACTGGAAAGGAGGTGGAACAATTGGATAATGGCTTCATATTCTGTCCCAGAAATGTCCCTGAGGGACTAGGTAAGTAGAAACTCCTACAGTCAGTTAAGAAGCCTCGAGGCCTAGAATCAAAATCGGATCTCCAAATAAGAACAAGCGTACTAGCCACTCGACGCGACATGCAGAAGACTAAAACATAAGGGTATCAATTTAGCGCTGCTGCACAGAACGCCTGGATTAAGTTCATCATAATCATCTGAAGGCTACTAAGAAGACATTTCAGAATGTTTAGATGACAGGTCAGCCAGGACTTTGTAAAAGGAGAGGTTTTTTTTTATGGAAGCAGGATCTACTTGTTCTCAGCATCAAAGATAAGCAACTGGTTGTAATGGTGTCAATTTTTTATACAGCAGAGACTGCATACACCCTGAGCAAAAGATTAGCACAACAAAGATGAAGGCAGAGTATATCACTGAATATAGTAGAATAGAATTTATTTGCATTCCATAAATCCCTCATTGTAGTACTTGCATGTGGCATCTTGTGTGTAAACATTAACTGTGGGTAGCCATCACATTGCTTTATGATGAAGACAAAGTCTGAAATGCTGAACTTCTCTTCTGAGTTGATGCAGCTGTTTGGTCACCTTAGAGGATTTTGTCACAAGACTGGTTTTGTTGTTTAATGTATGTACAAACACTCTTTTCACTGTTATTGAATAAGTAATAGTGAAACATGTAAGGACATGATACAGATATATCTAATGTCAGTATTAGTGTTATTAAAATTTTGCATATTTACATGCACAGTTTGCAGGTACTTTTAACCAAAAGGAAAATAACCTCTTCTTTCCAAAAAAAATCTTGATCTTCCTTGCAAATGTAGATTGAGAATATGTTGCTATGGCAACTATTTGGACCAGGGAGGGACGTAGTGACAGGAGTCTGGTGAATGTTCCAGAATGAGGAGTTTTATAATTTGTTCTCTGCCATGTATTATTACAATGTGCAGTCCAAGATGGATGAAATGCGTGTGGTGGGTAGCACAATTCAGAGTGACAAGGAATTAATACAAATTTGTAGTACGTAAACCTACAGGGAGCATCTCTTGGAAGACCTGTGTTTTGATGAAGTTACTATGTCAGAGGGGCATAGTCACTTCCTGTGTTGATGTAAGTTGATTTAGTGTACCTTTCCTTTTACTTGAATAAGATGACAAAAGATTGCATTGCTAACAAACAGAGATTGTTCAAAGATCCATTTAGATCAGTTGACTTTGGATATTTTTCTCCTCTCATATGTTCTCTCCCTTTCCTCTTGTATTTATTATGCATTTTGTTTAGTCTGCACTGTATGGGGGCAGCTTACAACTTCCCTGTTTAAGTTTCTAGCTGATCTCTACACATTCAGTAGACCCTGTAGTCTTTCTGTATATTTACGTGCTCCACCAAGGTTCAGTCATGGGAGTGAAAAAAATTATGAGCATTGACAGAGGAGGAAACTGAATGAGAGTGTTTTTGATAATGACTGAATTAAGTTCATTATAATCATCTGAAATAATCCCTGTTTACACTGAGAATCATGTGAAACCCGTATGTATAAAATGAAGAGTTACTGATTGTATAAGCAGTTGGGACACTTTGCTTTAAATGATCAATACAATATTAAATACTAAAGCAACTAAAAGTAGAAGTGTTTTGTAAAAGTTAGCTGCAGCATTTATTTCTTATTTCCTGCTAATACTGAATTATGCAGAGATTACATGTAGATTTGTTGTAAAGTTTGTTTGCCTACTGAATTGTTTTATTTCAGCAGCTGCACTCGCACGATATTTTCAGTTACCATCGACGTTCCAACGGAAGGTGAAAATCCCCCCAAAGTAGGGAAATTGAACCTTGTTGATGTGGCCCGTAGTGAGAATATTGAATGGCAAGCTGCCGTTGGTGGTGGATTAGGAAATATTGATCAGTCATTCCTGACACTAGGACGTGTCATTACGTTTTTTGTGGACAGAGCCGCGCATGTACCTTTCAGGTATGTAGAGCATGGGTGTCTGATTGGCCTTTATCATCTTTAGTGCTGTAGTTTCACTTTCTGCATATTTGCCTTATGCAGTTGATACGTTAGTACACAGATATTTTTATAGGTAGCAGCATGAATCTGGAAGCATGTCCTTAAATGGTCAGCTGTGGGTTGATGGGTGATAAGGGGGTATTCTACTACTACTTACAAAGCTTGGGGTCCTGGTATGCAAGCAAACTAGTCAGTGAGGTACCAGTCTCATGCAACTTTCATTCAGAGATGTTAGTAACAAAGTAATAGATTTGTGAAAATTAAAGCAATGTAATTGGATGCTGCTATATGGGGACAGGCATTTTCCTACCAGGTTTTCCCTTTCTGCTTAATACAGGATTAAATTGTAGAATTTGAGGTTTTCACAGCTTACCTGTCTCACTACACACATGTAGGTGTTTGAGGGGAGTGGAGGTACAGCTCCAACTCTTTCTTGACCTCGTCACTAGATGGGGGTGAGTGGTCAACATCATGCCCCGGCCGCGCTTTACCCCTGGGAAAGAACTTCAGTACCCATTGGACAGGAGGCTGGGTGGGCCCCAGAGCCGGTCTGGACGCAGAGGCTAGAGGAAAAATCCTCTGCCCCCATCGGGGATCGAACCCCAGTCGTCCAGCCCATAGCTAGTCACTATACTGACTGAGCTACCCCGACTCATAGTTTTTCACAGTGGTGAGTCTGAAGATGGCTGTCTTCTGGGTTGTTGCAATGTTTGGTCTGGTAGAAGTTTTCCAACATTTCAGAGGTCCTTGCTGCCTCCATCATCAGGGTGATACTGGAGGCATCAGGAACCTCTGAAACATCAGTAAACTTCTACCAGACTACATGGTGCAACAACCCAGACGATAGCCATCTTCTACAAGATTAAAGCTGACTAATGTAACAGGTGATGGGGGTCCATGTTATTTGCTAAAAGTCAAGCTTATAGAAGGTGTCTCAAAAAGTTGTATACACAGCAGCAACTTTGGTGGCCATTTGTCAGTCAGTTGCTCATTGTTGTCAGCTGTGGTCATTTTGAACACCTGTGCTAGATTTGCTAATTCAGTAAGTGCCGTTATTTATGTATGTAATGATTTAGTTTGTTAAAATGTCTTTATTTCATTCACTCAATGTGTTATACATTTTTTTAGGAAACTTTAATACACCTTAAGCTAAACACCTTTCAAATTCATTATTTAACACTTTGAAGCCGAAGCGCAACTATATAATATTTAAAGGTTCACTTTCTGCTGCAAAGAAAGCACAACAATTATACATTACAACGATTGGTTGGTTAGTGCTCGTAAACATTTTCCAGTGTGAATCATACAAAATCCACATATACACGGTGGTCAAAATGCAGAGTTATGTATTGTTGAAGCAGGTGGTACATAGTTACCACTGGGCTTTAAAGGGAACAAATAACATGTATTTGTTCATACCGTGAAGACTGAATGAGATCATGGTACCGGTAAAAAATGCACACCAAGTGGTATTTTGTTTGCTTTGTTCTTATTACATTGACTTGGGCGTTATAAGCCTTTGGTGAGATACTTAGCTTGATAGGAGTGTCTCTGACAGTATAGATGTACAGCCAGTGCTATAGGGAAGAGTGATGTGGTTGTCAGCGGCAGGAGCAGTGGTGGCAGTTGTTGTTGCGGAAGAAATATTTCGCCAGGAATGTTGAATGTAATTTTGGAGTAAGGAGTACAGAAATTAAGTTGACATTGAATGATTATGACTTGCCCATGTTAACGCCATTTGTTAATGGTCTTATTGTTTCAGATAGAAGAGGAAAGAAAAATTCTTTCAGGAGTAACTTGATGCTGAAGCAACCATTTTTATGCATTATTATAGAAGAGAACATCTAAGAAGCAGAGTAACAGATGACAAGTATTAGACTTTGTTTGAATGAAGGAACAGTGATCTCTTTGTACGCAAGAAACTGAAAGGGAAAGAACATCTGATATGCGAGGTGAATTTATTGTGCCTTTCAGTTTACACAAAAATCCCAGAATGACTTCTTTTCAAACACCATCTTCCTCTTATGCCGGCTCACAGGAAAATGAAAAAGACATAATAGTAGCTGAAATAAAAAATCAGAACTTATCTGTTGATGGAATACAAAGAGGAAACATATCAGTGTTTCAGGATGGAGAATCAACTGTGGATAATACCGTAAAGGTTATTAGTCAAATAAGCACATCTCCTAGAATATCACTAAGTGATGCACAAAGGATAAAAAATGAAGCTAGAATGTGACAAGAAGTGTTGTGCAAAATTTAATGAATATTCATGCACAAGGGATAAAGTTAAGCATTCTGTTACCAGAGTGCCCAATCTATCAGCTTACACTGACACAACAGGAAAAGGAGTCGAATGCCTGGCAATCAAAAGCAAGAGCTTGCATAGCCATATTAGTACTGACTTATCTTATGTTGATCAGAGTGCAGTGGTGTCAAATAGTGCAACAAAATTTTCTTCAAAGGGTAGAAACATTGTCATTGCAAGTGATGTTTCAGAATTAGAAAACAGACCAAAGGTTTCTTTAAATACAGTAAAAGCAGTTGCTAACAGAGAATTAATATTAGAAGACACAAGCATTTCACTGAAGAACATAACCCAAGATAGTCTGCAAATCTCGGAAAATAACACTGGAAATTCTACCATTATATTGCAAAAATAAAATGTTTCCTGGAAGAGCTTCATACACGAGAACTTATTCTACATTACCTTTAGAAGATTGTGAAGTTTTAGAATACAAAATAATGAACCCAAAAAATAACACTGATACTTGTACTGCTACATTAAAAAATGTAATGCCCGTAACAACTACTTGAGGCATGGTGTCTGGATTATCCACTGGATCCCCAAAAGTTCCAGTAGAGAGGGAATCAATTAAAAGTGTTCCATTATCAAGGAAGCAGTCAAATGTGGGAGATCAACCTGCATTGTCTTCAGATCTTAAAATTGTATTGCCCAGATCAAAGACCTCACAAAATAAAATTCCAAATAAAGCTAAAATGCCTCTAAGAATAGATTCAAACGTAATAAGGCAGTGTGGATTTCCCTTGGAACACACTCTAGTTTCACCATCTAAAATGAGTATAGGAAAGACAGATGTGAGGAAGGACAATGAATTAAATAAAGCTTCAGAGAATAATGGTTCACATCTGAAGAAGGGGAATGATATCCTGTCAGTAGAGGAAGAAAACAGTTCCAAACAGTCATGTTTATCTGACCATGAACATTCTACAGTCTTACAGAGTAAATCATCATTAGAGGAGTTAACAAGCATGTAAAAAAGTAGTAATTCGTCTACAGACTCTGTTGTACTGGAACGGAGGCCCGCAGAAAGAAGAGCAGTAGTGCAACATATGTTTCAAATGTTACAGATATGAAATGTCGTATCTCAAATGTGAAAAAACCTCCACCCTTAATAGTAATCACGGAAGAGGAATCTGATTCGTTAATGTCACCTGTCTGTAACACTGTGCCATCACATAAGGAAGCTAAAATTGTGAAAGGATCAAGTGTAGACTGGGAACTGTTTAACAGCAAGAGTTCATTACATCTGAGAGAAAAGTCTGTAGAATGTTATTTTTCAAAAAGTAGTGGAGTTTCCTTGACTTCAGTATCAGACAAACAAGTTTCAGTCCTGTCTGAGAATATGCATAGTTCTTTAGACGGAGGAAAGGCAACAGACCATAAAGCATCACCACCATCAGGTACAAAGTTGGAATTAGATGTGAATAAACTACATTATAATATTTCATTACTGTTCTCTGATACTGAGAGAAAACAAAATGATGCTTGCAGTCTGTCATCGGACAAAGGAAAGAAAACAAAATTGGTTTCCAAAAATAAGAATATGTTAGTACATAATCCAGATGTAGTGTCTGAAATTAGGCAAAGCTCATCTGCTGGTAACTCTGTTGCTTGTAAAGAAAGCACTTGCGCATGAACAAGAACAGAGCGTACACATATCAGTATGTTTACGTGTTAAGAGAAAAGGTAAAGAAGCATGTGGATCACCAGATTTCAAGGAAAAGGAAACATCAGATCACACTTCCAGAAGCAATAATGTATCTGTTGTCCATAAATTTACAGTATCTGGATCTCTGTCTGGTAGTTCAGTTACTTCTTCAGGGTGTACAGCTGCTGTACATTCACAGAGCCTTACATTTCTGTGTAATACTTTAGGAAACAAATGTATGCAACCTGCTAAAACCATCGGTGAGCTACAGATAACTCATCCTCAGTCACAAAGTGTTAAATTATCACATGAACTCTCTCAGCATCCCAGTAAATTCTGTGTGGTGAAGCGTAACAGTTTTGAGATACTGATGAGTGGGCAGAAATCTCTACCTGAGGTACAGAACTGTATGTCAAAACAAAGCTAAGGCATGTAAACACTGAAATTTGACAACTGCAGTACTGAGACACAGTCAAGATGTGTTGCATCAACAGATCCAGAAAATCAGAGCTCAGTATCTGAATTCTACCCACATGAATACATTGGCTATTTTGAGACTATAGTAGCTGAAGCTTTGAAGGACAAAGACTTGTTATCACTTCTTAGTGAGGTGGAAGTTATGACTGTAACCAGCTTTCAGAAATTAGAGTACCAAGTGAAGGCTCTTTATGTGAGAATGCTGAGCAGAAAATATACCTGGCACCGTGTGTCTGATATAAAATATGATCATATTAATGTGCCTGCAGCTTTCATTGAACTTGAAGTATCTGGCTTTGTAACATCAGGTATGTATAATGTCTCCATCCAAGGTCCACAGAGTTCTAATACCTGTGATTCCTTCCAGTTTTTATGTGTAATTTAAAGTGAGCCAGAATAGCTTACATGCTGACATAACAGGCTGGACAGGAAGGATTCAATTTTCAGCAGGGAACATATATTTTTCTTTTATCTACCAATCCAGACTGGCTATGGGGCTTACTTGGTCCCAATCTGATGGGTGTCATGGGCTCTTCCACAGAAGATAAAGACACTGGACTATGAATCTGACTACTCACCTGAGTATGGTGCTAAGGTGTACCTTGGGTGTAATGTATGTGTGTTAATAAATGCTGTCAAATTTTTAATTTATATACTGTATAGGATTTGTTTTGTCTCTACCGATTCATTTGTTTCTCGGAAACTGATTGTTGGGAGTACAGTAGTATCAAATAGAGGACTTTGACTTTGTTTCTTTTGTACAAACTGATCAATAAATGCAATATATATTGCATTTATTGATCAGTTTGTACAAAAGAAACAAAGTAAAAGTCCTCTTTCTATATTTAAAATAATTGCAGTTCTGAAAAATTAGAAGTTCTTCTGAATTTGCTGAAAGTTCCAGAACTAAGATCGTTATGCCTGACTTTCCGAATTTCATCAGCTACACGACCGAAGCCAGAACTGATACAAGCTGCGTTACAATATGGGAGAAATCAACAAACCATAAGTGGAAATCAAGCGAGTGACTCAGCATCTCCTATTAAAAGCAGGTATAGAGTTGTGTACCCAACTGCTAAGCATCAATTGAAAACATAAATTACAAAATCAGTGAAGCAAAATTGTGTGTACCAAGTCTTTAATAATTCTTATGGTTTTTTGTAACACCAATTATCATTCTATACTTTTTCTAGAATAATACCTGAAATTAGACTTATGGTATATAATGTTTCTTTCTCTGGATTTACCGTTTATGATATGTGTCACCTGTCTCCTCAGTATTTGTTAACATTTCTTTGTTTATGTTCATCCCAGTAGTAAACATCACCACCAATTGTAGCTTCCTCTTTTCTCTCCTTCCCCCAACCATTTCATTGCTTTTCATTGTCTGTAACTTCCCTGTAGCAGAACTCGCATGTTCAACACAGACAACACCAAAACTTGCCACTGGCCATGATCCTGATACAACTCCATCCATTTGCCATCCTCAGAGCCCACCTCCCTAAGATCCATCTTGATATTATCCTCCTATCTCTTTCTTGGTCTACCCAGTGGTTGTTTTCCCGATGGATTCCCCACCATAATTCTGTATGCACCCCTTGCCACCCCCATGCATGATACACGTCCAGCCCAAGGGAGCCTCCTAGATTTCACTATCCTCACTATGCTAGGTGATCCGTGCAATTCATGCAGCTCCTCTTTATGTAATATTCTAAATTCCCCACTTATTTTATCCCTCCTAGGTTCATATAGCTTGTTTTCAATCACTTGTAATCTACTTTCTTCCTTCAAGGTAAGAGACCATGTTTCACAACCATACTAGACAACAGGCAAAATTATTGTTTTATATATCCTGATCTTCAGTGTTTTGGATAGTGAATTGAATAAAAGCAAGCATTCCATGAATGTATTTTGCTCTTAATTTCATCATGGACCTTATTTCTATTTGTTATTGTTGTTCCCAGATGATGTGTTACTTATAAATATGTTCTGCTGTTGTTGATCCCATATTATGCCCATCTATTTACTTTTGTCTAAATTTAGTTCTACATCTACTTCCTTATTAGCCTGTAGGAGAGTTTCTGCATTCTAGGTTATAATACCCACACCATCCCCCAGTAAATTGATATCAGCAGCATAAGTAAGTGATGAGCCGGGAAAGCTCAGTCAGTATAGTGACTAGCTATGGGGTGGGCGATCAGGGTTCAATCCCCAACGGGCGCAGAGGAATTTTCCTCTAGCCTCTGGATCCATACCGGCTCTTGGGCCCACCCAGCCTCCTATCCAATGGGTACCGGGGCCCTTTCCCAGGAGTAAAGCGTGGCCGGGGCGTGATGCTGACCACTCACCCCCATCTAGTGCTGAGGTCAAGAAAGAGTAGGAGCTATACCTCCGCTCCCCCCAAGTGCCTGCATAGGCATGTAGTGGGATGCTTTACTAGCATACGTAAGTACCTGGTGCAGAAAATTCAATTTGTGCCCATCCTGATTCCCTCTGATTTTCCTGATGACATGTCCTAGAGCAAAATTAACAAGTACTGGGGATAAAGCATCCCACTGTTATAGGCCATTGTGATCTGGGAACAGATCTGATAGAAGGTTACCTACATGAACTCTACTAGATACCCAATTCGTACACATCTTAATTAACATAAATTTCTTTGGTGTTCCAAACTCAATCAAAATGCCTCTCTTCTGAGTCATATGCCATCCTAAAGTCCACAAATAGTTGATATACTGACCTATTATGCTCCCACTTTTCTCTATTATTTGCAAGAGATCTGGTCAATAGTTGACATTGGTCATCCCCAATAATTTCATTCATAAATGGTGTTAACCGTGCCAGAAGAATATTTGACAAAAGAGAAATACCTAGGAAGTTACTTGATTCAGTTTTCTCCTGTTTTGTAAACAGGGACAATGATTGATTCCTTCCTCTGTTGTGGTATTACTTCCTGCTTATGTATCTCTGAGTGCAATGTCCTACCACCTGCACACTTACATGTCATGAAATGCGAAAATATAAGATTTTCGAGAAAAAAAATTTGATGTCGGAATTTATCAATTTTTTTTAGATTTTTGGGCTTTTTGGACATTTTCCTACATCTTTGGGAGTTGCGAAAATTTTGAAATTCCTTTCAAAATTCTCCCCGCCTGATTCATGCCAGAACCATTTTCTGCATGACCTGGTCTCTGCCGCACCCTGTCTTTGAGCGACCCGGTATCTGCCGCAGTCGGTCTCTGCACGAATCGTTCTCTCTATGGTCCGATCCCTGCGAAGCCGTCTCTGCAAATACCTGGTTCGACACAAACCGGGTGAGGGACAGACCGCGTCAAGCATAGACCGTGTACCAACCAACCAAAAAGCTAACTGAGGGCGGAGTCCTGCGCGAGAGCAAGACATCGTCCCTTCCTAGGTAACACCATTCCCGCGTGCCTGCACTCAAGGCGCATTGCTGGAAATGGTAAACGGTCTTAATATAAAAAAAAAAAAAACGAAAATTTTGCTGACGCTAACAGGGTTACGCCGTGGCTGGAGCCTCGACCATTCAAACTGGGATCTGTTGCTGCTGATGGGAGGTTATCCCGTCAGGCAAGTTGTCCAAAGGAATTTGGTTGGTTGGATCTCTGGGGTTTGAACCCAGAGAGGGGGGGGCCGTTTCGGCTGAAGGCCTCTGCGGCTTGGGGGGGGGATTTCAGCTGAGGGCCTCCGTGATCGGGGGTAACGGGCCGTGCCCCTATTAAGTTATACCCTGGCATTCGCCATACAACTGAGGAAAAGCACGGAAAACCTCAGTCAGAGTAGAAAAGTGGACTAACCACTCGTTGCGCCGACTTGGCCGTCTTTTGGGGACAGCCTCGGCTGGCCTACTGAACATCAGTCCCCCTCGGTTGCCCTTGGGTGACCTCTGACAGCCCTCGTTCGGCACGAGTGCCTCCCGAGTTGCCGGACTAAGGGGTTCCCCACACCAGCTGACTTCGAGTCAAATCTTTTATCATTGCTCTGATGTGGTCGGCAAAGAGCGGGATCCCCCAAATCCTCGTGTATTTGCCTGTTACTAACGCACCAAGTCGCGCCAGTAGCAATGCGAAGACACTTAGATTGCAACACTTGCAGCTTCCTGACGTGGCTGCTGGCAACTGACCTCGAGATCGGGCATGCGTATTCCATCATGGGACGGATGAGCTGCTTATAGATCAGCACACCGTTCTCGATGGACAGACCACTTCTCCTATTAAGGAGCGGGCCTAGCACGCCCAATAGTTGCGCCGCCCTCTTTCCCACCTGGTTGACGTGCGCCGACCAGGTAAGCCTGGCGTCAAGGATGACCCCTAGATACCGCGCTGTTTTGACCCATTGTATCGGTTGTTCGAGAAACTGCACCGCTCTAGGCTGTTGGATGCGTCTCCCGGTCTTGACGAAGAGAACCGCGGTGCTCTTCGAGACGTTGATAGCAATCCTCCAGGCTCTGAGCTAGAGCTCCAGTCTACCGATGTAGGTCTCCAGATACCCGACAAGAAGCGTTGGACTAGGGGATGTGGCCACGAGAGCCGTGTCATCCGCGAACTGCGCTAACTCGACGTGGCGGAACGGTGTGGGCATGTCGTTGACATACAGACTGAAGAGCACAGGGGAGACGAGTCTGCCCTGCACAACCCCGGGCCGCATGGCCGACTGGAAGGACGTTTGGAATTTCCGGCCAGCGAGGTAGGATGAGATGGTTTTCACCAGGTACGACGGAAAGTTGAGGTCGGTCAGCTTGTGGAGGATGCCTTCGACCCAGACTGTATCAAAGGCTTTGGCCACGTCCAGGAAAACCGCGCCGGTTAGCCGCCTCTCGTCAAAGTTCCTGTTGACCCTTTCAACGAGGCGAGCCAGCTGCATCGCCGTGCTGTGTCTGGGTCGAAACCCAGCTCGCGTCCGTTCACCTCGTGTAGGACCCTAGTTAACAGGATCCTCTCGCAGAGCTTGCCGACCGTGTCAAGAAGACTGATGGGTCTTTAGGAAGAACGGCCTGACAAAGGTCAGCTTTTATATGTACACCTGCGTCTACAGAAATGTAAGAAAAAGTATTTGAATTATTATTATTATTTTCAATTGTATTTGTAATTACCGCTACGGTGGTCTAGCGGTCAGAACACTAGCCTTGTAAGCC
>NW_019060665.1:0-10869 GCF_000696155.1 Zootermopsis nevadensis | reverse complement strand
GCAATGTCAAACCACTTCTGGATCATCTGCCAAGAACGTATATGAACAGGTCCCAGTCCGAGAAAAGGATGGAAGGATCCTGTTCATATGGACCTGTCGTCAGACAGAACACTAAATAAAAATAAAACCGTACCTTACATTACATTACATATCATTACATTACATTACTTTACATTACATTCATCTACCACAGACCCATCTTAAGCATAACTAATTCAAGTTAAATAAGCAATGTTTTAATCAAACTTCACTCAATTGTAAAGCATGTATAAAGGAAATATTTAGAATAAAGCCACTATATAAACTTCCTTTCCGTATAGACGTATTTACGTCAAATTCTCCGGAACCGTGGTTCCACTATCACTTTTTATTATGCCATCACTCGGTATCTAAAGCCTCTCGTACGTAAAAAGACGTTTGTGTATCTCTTTCTGTCGTCTGTGTGTGTCAGCCTATAACAAGGTATAACCTGTCAGAACAGGAGAGTTTGTTTTCATCGGAACTTGTACTCTTCTGGGGGAGAAGGCATTGGGGAGCTGCACGTCTGGCCAAGAAAACCTCACCACTGAGGAACTGCAGTGAAATGATGGGTTATTTCCTTACTGAATGCCTATATCCTACGCAAATATCATCCTAGGCCACGTGGCAGCCAATCAGTTTAATGAAACTGCCACACTCAATCGTTAGGAAGTACGTTACATCAAGTTAGAATCCCATCATTAGTCTGGAGTAACAGAGAAAAACCACGCTGATGTTCAGTCACAACTTGTCGAGATCTGAATTGGCTTCCTCCTGCATATAAATGGAAAATAATAATAAAAAATGTGGAATTTATGGAGCTCACCAGACGTCGTTACGATAATTACATCAAAAGTGAATGGCACATATGAAAGAAACATGAAACTGACACAGAATTTTAATGAGAATCTCCAAGTACAGCCATTACGAAAGACAAAGAGACTACACATTAAAGCAAACTGGATTTAAGTCGCCTATAGTATGCAATGGTATATGCTGAGGTATCAGCAGCACTGGATTTCTCTTACTAGAAGAGTTATCAGTAAAAAATGTAGTCTCTTACTCTGAAAGCTGATTTTCACAAACAGCGATCTGCTTTCAGTTGCTGAAAATATAATCCCAAGTCTCCTCTGTGGCTTTAGGTACAAATAATCCATATTCATTATCATTGAGCAGAAATCTTATCTCTGTAGGAGGTTGTCTTTTGGGGTTTTGCGCCACGTAGTCTGATAGAAGTTTACCAACGTTTCGGAAGTTCTTGCTGCTTCCATCATCAGGGCGATCGCCAGACTACATAGCGCAACAACTCAGAATCTTACCTCTTCTAACATAAATCTGCAATCACTAAATAACTGGAGCAACTGTAGGATGGATTTTAAACAGAATTTGATAATGTTCTTAATTCTGAAAAATGGCATGTATAAGACATTACTTTGGGTTAGCAGTAAAATACCGGATCTACAATTTATGAGACTCGGGGCGTGGGTGCATTGCCCAGGGTGCGCCCGCAATGATGATGAAGATGAGAATGGAGTAATTTTTGGGATGCCACGGATTTTTTTTTTTTAGTGTTCTGTCTGACGACAGGTCCGTATGAACAGGATCCTTCCATCCTTTTCTCCGACTGGGACCTGTTCATATATGTTCTTGGCAGATGATCCAGAAGTGGTTTGCCATTGCCTTCTTCTGTGTGTGAATGGAGTAATTGTTGGGATGCCACGGAGGAAAACTCCGTGTTGCCTAGACCACGGCCTTGCCCTACACAAGTTATAAATTCGGGCACCGCCGGGAATCGACTCCGAGACCCCAAGATTACAAGGCCAGCGTTCTAACCGATAGACCACCGTGGCGGGTTCAAAATTTCAATGCTAATTGTAATTTTACATTAGACTCAAATCGAGCAGGAATAAACTCTGAAAGAAATTTACTACGACCAGCTACGTACTTGAAAATACAGGATACAGAACTTCTGAACTATATTACAGGGGGGAAACGCAAAGTTACCTTAATGTTAAACGTATTTTCACATGGTACAATCTGTTACCATTGTTCCAGATCTAGATATCAAGTCATGGCAGACTAGCCTTAAAAGACGTCCATCTGATTAACGAAACTACATCAAGGCGGTATAAACATTACGACACAAGTGAAAACATTTAGCCACCTTAGATCAAAAAATGGCTTTTTAATTTTGAATCTGTCTGCGTACAGCCTTGCAGGTGTAAACGTATCAACTAATTTCAGAAACATTTTAGCCCGCTTTCCTTACTTTATGAATAAACTGATAGATTTTCAAAAAACTTTTCGGGGATATCACGCCACACTTCTGTTCATTTTAAACAATAAAATACAATACTTCCTTCCAGTGGTGAATTCTGGTCGAGAAGTCAGGCCATGAGAAAATGCAATCACACCACAGCGCTTACGTATTTAAATAATAATAACACGTGGCTGTTGTGGTATATAATATAAAATTCCTTTCATATTCCTCCAATTTTAATGGTCTGACAAAGACCTGAGCATTTGTCACGTTTTCTTAATTATTTTTAAAGGAAAAATAATAATACATTAACTACTTCAAATCTATATTGTGCTTCCCAGTTGCGTGTGATAATCACTATTTCCACATACATGAAATTTATAGTCACATAACAAAGATATTCGTTAATTTTGCCACAATATTTTTTATGATAAAACTTAGACAGCAGGTAACCTTTAGGTTACGTGTAAAAACTACAAAGACAAAAGAAATTTATGAACAGCAAACATTACTTTATTACGTAGTGTAATTATTCTTGTATTAAAATTTTCCCTATTTTTGGGCTGCAAGAACACGGTCTCTTAATTCTGATAACTTCTTGTTTCATAAATAAAGAGGATGAGGAAGTCCACATCCTGTTTCAGAAGGAAAGATTACGAAGTTCGAGACGTTTACGAAGACCGCAAAACAGCAAAATTAACGAAATACGAGGAGCTAACTATTCGACATAAAAAAGGTACTCGTGGGTTATCGGGACACATCGCTTTAAAAATAGGTTAGGTTAGGTTAATGTGTGTGGATAAATGACATATACTTGAAAGTTATTATATTTTATTTCAATAAATAACTAACCTAACCTAATCTAACCTAACCTAACCCAAACTAACCTAACCCAAACTAACCTAACCTAACCCAAACTAACCTAACCTAACCCAAACTAACCTAACCTAACCTATTTTTAAAGCGATGTGACCCGATAACCCACTAGTACCTAAAACAAATTAAGGTATCAGAAGCAGATTTCAAGTTCGTTTCGAGTAACATTGGTGACGACAAGTTGACCGATTTCCAACAGAACAGTGAAACACGACACTTAGAAAATGAGAGACTTTCTTCACAGAAGTAAACACACACACACGTTCATCAACACAAATCATTACAGTATCGAAGCAAAAATTACTCTACAAATTTACTAGAAGTTGTAACATTCATTAGCAATCATAGAGACTGTTGAAATTACGTACTTTATAAACTACTAATTAATACAAAAAAAATAAGCTTCATAATTTGCTGTCTTCTTTAGATATTTCAAAGTTACTTTCCACAGCTCTGAACCTGAAGTTAATATAAAATACTCAAAGCACCAAAACCAAGTTCCCACTCCCATTACGAAAATTGCTTGCAAATTCAGATCCAGTTTACCGTCAATTTCTTTTAAAGAAAATCTTGTTGAGATTAAAAACTGATAACAATTACAAAACACATCAAACTTTGAAAAAGTGCAAATCGAATGTGTGGACCTTCGAGAGAGAAATTAAAAACAGAATAGAGAAAACTGTGAAATGAGCTTCATTTTTACTCGCCACTTAAGAATTGGGCGATAAAATCACAAGGAACATCAGATGGGTGGGGCCGGCTGACGTTGGTCTGAAAATCTGACGGAAAGAGACCATTTGGAAGACACAGGCATGAATAGAATAATATTAATGGATGTTAGGACACAGACTCAACACATCTGGCTCCGGACTGGGTTTAGAGGTTAGGTTCTCATGAACGAACCTCTGGTTTCATTAAAGCTATGGCCACGTAACATTTCATTTTTGGAAAAATAAAGCACAGAAAATTCTTTTGCTAACTGATTTCAATAAACGTGTCCGTGAGAGACACCTGATATTCCAAGAACCAAACAACTGTGTGGGCTATGCTACAACAGATAACACTTAACATGAGTCACATGAACGTGTGACAATGCACCCCGACATAATCAAAATATATATATAATACCAACTTTTACAACATAAACAATATCCTACACCAAATTATGTTAAACTAAACAACAATAAGAAGTAAAGATTCACGAATTTCTTAATTCAAAACTGTTCTCTTCTAATCCTGCAGAAGACGAGTCCAATTTTGAGGTTATGTAATTTATATGAACTTAATTAAAATAGCTGAGTGTGTTATACGATTTATTTATAATTATGTATAACTACAGTGAACAGATTGAACTATGTATTACAACAGTTTCATCTTCAGCACTGTATAATGTATCAGTCGCAGGAATATCTTATCTACTATAAAAATTTCTGATTCCCCGTTGTCGTCAGCCAATTTGTCGTCAAAAAATGACGTCATAAACAATGTCAACTATAAACTAACTCGGCATTGTTGTGGAACACAACAATGCCGAGTTTAGTGTCTTAAGATTTTAAAACCCCCGAAGGGGTTGGTTGCTTTTTAAAAACTTGACCAGCCCCTCCGAGGAGCTCCGAAAGGAGCGTTCTGCCCTAGTATTATAACAATGAGTGGTTATTTCGATGGTGAGCTACAGTCTCGCCACATACTCCAAATGAAGACAGAAACATATAAACGGCGTGAATAAGAATGACTACAGACAGAGCCGGACTTTGACCTTCTGAGGCCCTAAGCCATGTCAAGTTTTAAGAGGTCAAAAAAATTCTGAAGCTTAAACCTCCATTTATTATCCCTATTGAAAAAAACATTTAAAAATTAGCATAAAACTTAAGTGAATGGAAGCACTATACTAGCATTGATGTGAAAAAATTACTAAATAAAGCTACATTAGAATTTATAATCTACTTTTGGGGTCCCACATTTCGTGGGGCACTATTCTGTAACTTGGAGCATGCGTTAAGACCGGCCCTGACTTTAGGTCAATACTTCCTTATGGTCTCTTTACAGGTTCAACAGGGCTTTCAATATTCAGATCATCACGTTATACACTCGACACTAAACACGTAACTGGATAAGAAATTGATTTCTTTAAAAGGAGCTAATGAATAAATAATTTGTCAATACCACATAAATTGGATTCATTTTCAGAAAATTCATTTTGCGTATCGAATGGCGGGATGCGTTGCAACTCATGACGTGGCTGACCTATTGAAGATATTCAACTATGAAACCCAGTTAGCTTACAGATGTTTCCAAATACAAAGATTTTTACAGGATGCAAGTGATTTTATGGGGGTGCTTGTAGTCTCTGTCGATGCACTTCGTTCGTTCGCCGGCCGGCTGACGATATTTGAATTCGGCGCCAATCTTATTATGTACCAGCGAATAACACAGAGGTCAAGTTATGCCCCGGACAAACAGGATTTGTTTTCTGAATTCAATATTACTTTACCTTTCTCTGAGCCTCAGCAGCGAAACCAGATTTTGTTGCTCTGTTGTTTGCCATCGTTGTTACACCTAACACAACACGACCTTCGAAACAGCAGTAAACACGTCCCAACACGTTCACAGCTACAATGACAGTTGACTAAACCCGGCCGTCCACGAAGTACTTTCAAGGTATTGAGTTTTCCATCCAAAGTCACGTGCCTTCATATCGACGTCTCATTGGTAGAAAATGATGTCATGGCCATGTTGCCAATACTCCATTTAGAAACGTATATGGTAAAGAGAGGTTAACACAAGATGTACAAAAAGAACTGTGACTCCAACCGTTTCAAAAGCATATTGAATATAATAAAGATTTGGAATGTTGCAGACCTAGTTTTATGGGTAAAATATGGGAAAGGAGAATGAATGCCAGACATACATCCGCCACAAAATCAATGTATCTGAGGTTTCATGTTATCTAAATATGAACTTTGACAGTAACAGATGAAAGACGAACACATTCAACATTTGAACTGACACATACTTCGAATTTTGATCTGAGGTACGATGCGAAAGCTCACTTCGCTTATCTCAAGGCCGCAGAAATTTTCCAGAGTCCCAGATAGAATCCTGAGTTAGCAGCTTTGCATAAAGACATTAAAGGCATTCGTTCATGCCTTACGGCACGCGGGGTGGGGCATGCGTCTCGATGTGAATCTGCGCATGACCTAAATGGTAAAATCCTCTCTCATCCGCTCTATAAGAGGTTATTATTTCAAGGAACTAACTGGCGATAATCTGAAGCGGTCATGACACTCAGTGTATCTGAATTATCTGACTTCAGAAATTCGGTCACAGACCCCAGAATTCAAGGGAGTGGAACGGGTATCTTGTCTGTTTGTTATCTGTGTTAGCCCACACCAGCCATTCCCTAACATTTAACAGTAACTGCTTAAAAAACTTAAAAATGGGCCATCGTACTGTACGTGACATAATGACGTTAAGACCTACTATTTGGTATCTAATGAATTATTTCCCGATTTGGCGAATATTGAAGGAAATGTATGGAAAAATAACTTTCAGGTTTCTGAAATTTGCTTTACAGCAACAGATTTGGACCATAAAAAAAATCAAGGCGAGGGCATACGCACTTATAAAATACGTGTACTCCAACGAGTACACTTTTCCATTTATGTTAATATACGTATTTGATAATATATTATTTACGTTAATCAGTGCAGATGAATTGATTCAAATGTATAAATTATTTTAAATAAAAATTTAAAACATGCAGTGCAGGTTATTTTTAATTTAAAACCTTCAGATACAATATCGACGTTTGTGCTATGAACAATTTTAAATTACATCAATAAATTTCGATTTTCCATTAATGTAGAGTAGGAAATATATATCGACACAAATCGAAATAAAATTTTCCAGACGTTTCAGGCACTCTCCAATACCAAATTTAGTCTAAATCTGTAGATTTGGAGATGACGTATGCAGACCTATAGACAGTTATATATGACAGCTTCATTATGTCTTTATTTACTGTATTTTATGTAAAGTACGCATACAAATTATAATAAATATAATTAATTTTAAAAGTTGTATTTGTGTACGTGAGAATCATTCCTTGAGCTGTTTCTGTGTGAAAACTAAATGATGTATTGTTTTAGCGTTAACTTTAATATCAAAATGGAACTATTACGCATTTCGACACATTTTTTAGGGACAGTGGGACAAAGTAAAGATGACGAGTCACACCTGTTGTGACGTAGAAGCACTCAATCATGCTTCCAATGTCATTACTGAAGAAATGAACGAATGAGGTTAGGTTATCTCCAATGCACACAGAGTATGCACCTTCTTGAAGAACTCAACACATACGAAGAACCTTCAAGATTCATGACTATTAATGACTCATTCATGACGTCATAAAATAAACTTACGTCATCTTCATGAGAAGTGCGAGGCTGTTAGCCACATTTCGTACTCGGTTTCCCATACGATGACCAACAAAAATATTTCTGGTACTGGTTACGTAACTGCCCAGAGACAATACCAGATATTTATGGTTTATGGTTTTGGAGTCGAATCATCTGCATAAGCTATTCGAACAGAGCTTTCCGACATTTGAATCAATTCGAACCACGGCAACTAAACTGATTTTCTAGCAGTGGCGTTTCATCAGTACCAGAAATAGTTCAGTAACCGATTTTCGAAATACTGACCACTCCAGCCGAGGCCTCAAATACCACGCCACAGTACAACTTTGAGTTCAAGCCTTCTCATAAAACGAGATGCCAAATTTATAGTTAACATAATTATCAGATTTAAATTAATAAATAAAATTTTAAGAAATGTATTTATTACAATAATTATCAGAAAATTATTACATGATAATTATACTGAACTGTTCTTGGATATTAAAACTATTCTAGTCAGTAAAAAAAACGTTGGTTTACATGCCACGCCGCGTAGAATGTTTTCTCGTGGGAAAGAATTCGGTGATTCCCCTTAATATAATATAATAGGATCATCACTTGCGTTGCCTAGGTTATCTTAGACGGTCAAGTGTAGTTCTGCATTTGGTGACTTAAAAATATATTTTTAAAAATTTAAGCTATCATGGTTCCAAAGCGTAATAGTAGTGCTGTTACTGATAAACCATATAACATACATATATTATAATAAAACGTATTGTATAGACCATTCGATGTTTAGTAAATGGTTTTAATGCTTTAAAATGATTGCTAACGTATGGTAAATCTTCAGGAATGCAAGATACACATAACGAACAACGTCTTGAAACGGAACTCGTTCGTAAACCGAGAGTTGCCTGCATTCTTAACCACCATCTAGATCTGGAAACCGTTTTTCTGATCAGAAACTGTGGACTCGACGTGCGGTAGTGAAACAGGGGACGGACTAACAAAAAATGTTCTTTTATATTCGGATTTTTATTCCATAATGAATACTCTGAAGGAAACTCAGAACTAATCATTTTACTGACTTCAAATTCCTTGGCCGAAATTTGCCAGAAGAGAGACTGTAATGGACAACACGCGGCCCGCCATATTCTTCGTCATAATGTTTTGTACACATCCGTTGTCATCGCTGATTGGGTGACTTTTGTATCTGAACTTAAAAAAACACGCCATTGTAATTTATTTAACCTACTTCAATTTAGTTTATGGCAAAATTAAAGTCTTGTCATAAACAAGGCTTTTATTAAAACAACTGACGAGTAGTTGAAAAAATAATGAATGCCAAATGAATGATCCAATTTAATCTCGGAACGAAAGAATAGAGACCAACTATATGACACACTGTGACAGTTCGTTTCTCCACCACTAGGAGTCGCCCAGCTCGGTTGTAGCTTTGCTGATGTTGAGGTTCATGGGGTTAATTTGGGAACTTAGCTCAGGTGAACATGGACTTGTTCTTCATGGAATATTGCTTGGAGTATAAACTAAACGCCAGGGATAGTGGCTTCAGGTAAATGCCCCACGTTGCATTACAGAAATATAATTATTCATAGACAATAACACAGTATTTTATTTTTGAAGTTGACGGCCATTTTCGTGTTTCCTTGTCGGAATCCAAGTCTATAACCCTCGGTGTTTCCAGCGTTGCCGGACTTCCCTTTCTGTAATTTTGAAGGCTGTTTCTTTCAATAATGAACAAATAGTCTGATTGGTCTTATCAGCCCTACTTCACGTGGACGTAGGACTTTTCAAAACAATTGCTTCACATCAAATAGCTCTCGCCGCCATATTTCGCAAAGGGTCCCGTACCAAATTACAGTTTGTAGCTCGTCGGGACTTGAAACCCAGAAACGCGCGGTCACAACACTTTACTTATGAAAGTCATAACCTAACCTATGTCTAAGTTGGCCGCTGTAGTAAGACGTGTTGTTTATTTTTGATTAATTCAAGAAAATTATTAATTTTAAACTCATCTCCATACATAATTCAGTTCATATGAAGGAAATTCTCAAGAAAGTCCTTGTTAAGAATTAAATTAATCTGCGTACATCTGTCAAAACAACGAACAGACACGAGCAACGCAGTTTTTTCGTGTCAGACCGAAGTCGATGAAGGAAATCGCATTCGAGATATTCGAGTCTGAAGAAAGTAGAAGCGAATTTCAGACGCCACATGAAAAGAATTAGAATTCCTCTTTCCTTATTGTTTAACTAGGGAATAAATGTTCCTAGGTGTCTATCCAACTTACCTCATTTATCATTTTTATTCACAAAAGGACACGAGATTTTAACACCTTGGTCTCCCAGAAAATATCCATCTCCTATCGATTATCGAATCGCACTGCCTAGAGTCGAACTAACTCTCTGGAGTCCACGTATGTCATGACAGCAGTTACTCACGTGAATACGAAGTTAAAATTACTGTAAAGGAGGATGAAGTGTTACGATGTACATTTTCCCCGCATCACAAGGACCAAAATAAAAATAAATGGGAAACGTTCAGAGTATACGTACAATTATTTAACACAGACGTCGAGTTTTTCGAAATTTAGCTAATCAATCATATCATTGCGGAATATGCATGATCAGACATCCATAAAGCATGCATTGCCTAGAAAAAGGGATCGCAAACCGCGGTCCACCGATGTCTCTCGTGTATCTCACGTACATTTTTGTAATATTGTTATCACTCTGTACAATGAAAAACATCCACTGCCTAAATCAACATTTAATTTGTGGAGAATAATGAATAAAAATAACAAATTGAGACACGTGTTATAAAAATTTATTGAATAATACTTGTAATAATCATTATCACTCACATTGCCATGAAATTTAATTTGCGTTATTTTTAACTCAGCGGCCTGTAGTCGATAAACAAGTTTGGATGGAACTACAGATCTTAAACGTAAAATGTCTTTTCGCAGGAGATTTTTTCCCCAACTCTGACAGTAACTAATCTAATATTTTTTAATTGGGACACATAAAAATAATTTCGGTAACGGACTTCAAAAGACGCCCTTCGTGAGATTTAAGATTTTCACGACACCGAAAAATTTAAACTGTGGTCGTCTAATTTATGACACCGTTCACACAAGTATGTATAGTTACAAACGTTTCTGAGGACACTGCTGCTTCTATCTTCAGCTCCTATCCCCCGGTATGAAATCAGTAGTTTCTCGCGATATGCAGGTAATCGTCTACGAGTCTCCAATGGAATCATAACCTAAAAGACGACATTTCAAAAGAGAATTAA
>NW_019060662.1:769408-783269 GCF_000696155.1 Zootermopsis nevadensis | reverse complement strand
TCATGTTCTTGCTTGCTGGAAAAATATTGGACCAGAATCAATTTCGGATCAATAGCATTTGGTCCTTCGATTCTGAAAGTGAAAGTCACTATTCAACAAATACATGGAGTGACTATATTTCATTCTAGTGTGGGTTGTTCTCATATCATTTCTAATGTATCAAACATAATGAAGAGGCATTTGACAAGTGGTATCATGAAATCTGATCTTTTTATTGATTAATCTACAACACTACGAGAAATATCTATAGTGGTAAGGGCGAATCTGTGCGTTCCACAACCGTTAACAGGTAAGGAAGTACGTACTATTCATACAGTAAACATTCCTAGCGGCAATATTTTGTAGGTCGTTGACGCAGTCCTGTGCCGGTAATGTCTTTGGTTTACCTAATATATGCCGTTTTCCTTCTAACTGCACGGGTACTCACTAAAGGTTAGTGATGCAGGCGAAAGGCACAATTTGGTTTCAGGTATTGGACGTTTTACGCCTTACATCAGTGGGGCAAATTGATAAAAATGTGACTTCCACTGGACTAAATAAATCAATCCAGAGAGAGATTATTGAATGTTCGAAATTGTGAAGGGAACCCTGAAAATCACTTTGATTTTGGTATGAATTTCTGGAGAAAAGAAAGAAGCCAGGCAGTTAGTCAATGAGACTGTTAATGGCTGTCAGACACCCAGCCGGTCAAATAACAAATTAGTCAGACAATCCACCAGATGACATCCCAACTACCACCAGATGAACACACTATAAATTCCCCTGGACACTACCTAACCCATCGTAAAACAACTCAACCTTATCTAACCTAACCTACACAACCTACCTTTACCTCACCTAAAATAACTAAACCTAACCTAACTTACCCAATCCTAAACAAATGGCAGCCTAATCCAATGTAACTTATCCCAAACAAACTTAAACGAATCCAAAATAAACGACCAGCACACGATCAAATACACCACCGCTTAAGTACTTCCAAATAATCTTCCAGGACTTCTCCTGGATTTCTCCATGACAATAAAATTTGCGCATTAAGTCTCCAGGAATTCTCCGACACTACTCTAGGACTTATCCAGATTTTCTCTAGCACTTATCCAGCACTTCTCCAGGACATCCCCACGACCACCCAATGAACTCTAGAAATTCTCCAGGACCCAAAATAACCTATCGTAAAACAACACAACTTTACCTAACCTAACCTAACCTAACAGTGGCGGCTCGTGAGTCTGGGCAGTGGTAGTACTGCGCAAGGGGGGGAAATCAGATTAGTTTCTCAACACATAACAATATAAATAAATGAAAAGTAAATTTACATCAGGAGAAAACCCATACGTGCTCGACGATGTTTTATCTATTTGTTAGTCCGGAAGAGGGCGGCCAAGATGTTTTACGTCACTTTTTTCACTCAAAGACAATTTAGAAAAAGTAATTTTGCTGCAACTATTACACACTCCCTTTGCTCATTGTCATTATCAGAAAAAAAATAGTCAGCACATAGAATTATTGAACACTCATTAATAATAACTACGAAACAGATTGCGATACAGAAACCAGTCTAAAACACGTGGTACCGGGCAAGTTTGTTTACTATAAGACGGCTGTGGGGACTGCAGCCCCGATACGCGTTGTAACAGTGAAGTGCCCCTCACTCCACCGCCCGCCGCGTTGTCTACTTTCACTTTGATGACCAGTTAGAGAATGGGTCAGTCATCTGCCTCACTGTGCAAGTGCTTCATCCATTTTGTCAGTAAGAAAATAAGTGTCATTCACTCAGTAAATAATTAGGTTAAATGATCGGTCAGTTTCAGACTGTCACATAGTCATTCAGTCAGGTCTCATAGTGAATCACGTAAAAATGGGCTTATAAACATAGGACGATGTTGAATAATGGTGAAGGTTTTGTCATAACATGCCCCACCATGGTGGGACACTACGGAAATTTATTTTATTCTTTATTTTCCACTTAAAAACACAACTGCAAACTCTAAGCTACAGAACAATAATAAGTGGACCTGTACAATGTTTTATACACATAAATGACGAAACAGAAAGTAATATGAGACTTGAGTCACATCTGACATCAGAACAGTTTCTGAAACACGCAGTCTCTACGACAAGCTGTGGGCCAGTTTCCTGAACACCTGACATAAAATGCACAGAACACTAAAGTTATTCAAACATCTCAGAGATGATAATATATTCAGATACAAAGATACTGTTGTCGCACCTGCTGATCCTTTTTGTTCAACCCGTGAACAGCAAAACAATTAATGGATTATATTAATTGCTGTACTGATTCAAGGCTAAATGGGGTCATGTGTACTTGAATGTCTTTAGAAATAAAAATTTCAACAAGTGGTGGGCAACCTGTTACATGCAGATGATACTGGCTTACCAGTCACCCTAACGCGGCCTACTGGCTAACTAATCGCCCTGATATTTAAAATCTGTTACAAAAACGTTTCTCAGACATTCTTTCATCCATCGAATGTACATCATAAATGTATTTATTGTCATATATGGGCCTTCCACTTATTACTAATACTCTTATTTCAAAACATTCACATTCACACATTATCTGATATTTCAATCCTGGGTGTTTGGTTGCTATATGAGGAAGTATAGCAGAAATTATGTGGGGAGGGGGCCTCTTTTGTTATTATCTGAAGAAAACGCAGAGAAGGGTGAAACACCACAGCTAGCTGTCTGTATAATTAACTTAATTAAATCCATGATACATTTACTTAACACAGGCCAACTCTAAAATATTGGTTGTGGTCTTTGCGTTGTGATTCTAGGGAACTAAGCCACTTGGCTCTTCTGTCATACAGGGATTCTGACAAACTCCACGCAGTGAATATCTCTACACAAGGTGAAACATTCCTCAGAAATATAACCATCTACAAGAGTACTTGGCACCATAACCCAGAAGCTTACAATCCACATGTTGAATGCAACCACTGTCTGAAGTACATCTGATATAAACATTTTGGAATTTGGTTTCATACCTGCCCTCAGGCAACGTTGTCACTTAGTCGACATGTTCTTTTATTCATTTAATCTTTAACTTGTTGGCAATGGATGGCATCTGACCCTGAATGCTCTGAATACTAACCTTATGCTAAACAGTAGCGTTCTCTAATAACTTTCTCTGACCTTGAAAATAAAAATCAATAAGAAATCAACCAATATAAGGACAATTATTCACCAGAGGGCAGAAACACACTCATGAAATGTCATGTATATAAAATATAACTGACTGGATAACATAATATATTATAGTTTTTTATCATTTGGCTCCCGATACTGATGGAATTTGGAGCCTTTTAAACTGGCCTTAATGCAAAATCAGGTGCCCACCAACGGCTGAATATCATTTTTAATATTTTACTGGAATAGATAAAGGTACCAGAAGTATTTAAAATCTGGGGTGGGAGTGACAGCATACGCGTACTAAACTTCAGAGGGGACACTGCTGAACTTCCTTGTAGACATTTTCTTTTTAGTTATGTTTTCAAAGTTAAAAATAAGGACCTGTGAGGAAAAGTACAATTCACAAACCAAATATCACGTATTAGTAATCACACCAAAACATGTTTGTATCAAAAAGAGTCAGCATATGTAGATATTTATGTTAGTTCTACAAATGGAAAAAATTACTGACATTGCTTTTCCATTTAATGTAAACTTGAACTTATTTCTTTTTAAAGTAAAACTCCTTAGATGATGTTAATATGAATACAGACTATCATTCAGTCTGTGACAATGACTTAATACTGCAGAATTCTGTCAGGTGCATAATATCTAAACATGGATTAAACATAATATGCTTACATCTAACTGTGTTGTAATAAGAACAATAAGAAGTAGTAGGTTCTACATACACAGAAACAAAAGAAAATTA
The DNA here is from genome assembly GCF_000696155.1 of Zootermopsis nevadensis. The sequence continues at coordinate 779,362 of NW_019060662.1, read as the reverse complement.
TAAGACTAGATATTAATTGTTTCAGTTGCTGAGACAATTATGTACAGAATTCTCTGTTGTTTCTTGTATTTCTACAAATATTTAACACTAAAATTCCCAGACTGACAAACTGTGTCCCTGTAATTTAATTTACTAAAAAAAATACCATTCTCTAACACATTTTGAGCAGGCTATCTTTTTTTGGGTTTTAGTACCACTTTTTGTTTTATGAAAGAAGGTCCCAGTAAAACACACTGTTATTAAGACCAGAATAAAATATATGAAGGGAAAGACTTCAAACCAGAGCCACTCTTAGTAAATACCGATACTGACTGCACACTAAAATGTTTTCACTTATTGGATACAAAACAACTCATATCAGTGGCCACGTGGTCGAATTGCCTGAATACGAAGTTTGGCGAGTACAAAAACTTAAATTTCTAATGTGCATTACAAAAACCATGTTCATTAGAACAATATCTATCATTTTAATTTTCACTTTTAAAAAATAATACACAAAACTAAAAATTAATCCCTTCATATAGAAACAACAAATCTGTAAGAGAGACAGTGAAAGGCCCAAGAGCTACTCCTGAAGCCTAATATGTTGACCTTTTTAATTTGGGTTTACCTTATTGAGCATATAATGTGCGTAAGAAGGTCAAGGAGCAAGTATTCATACTCAAGTAGCTTTGTACCTGTCTCTTGCACCAGCTCACAGATTTGCAGCCGTATGCACTGCAATGTGTATTCTTTAAATTAAAATAACATACAATCTATCCAGCACATTCTGTTTGCACTTTCAGTAATCATCTTGTGAAACACTCTCATTTCTGCAGGGAAAGCTGCTCTTATAGCTGTCATAATTCTCTGAAGATAAGGAATGTTTATCTCCTTTTAAGTAGGATTTCAGGTTCTCACAGCAGTGAGTATAAAGATGGCTGTCTTCTGGGTTGTAACGCTGCAGTCTGGTAGAAGTTTACCAGCGTTTCAGAGGTCCTTGCTACCTCCATCAACAGGGTGACCTCCCAAATAATGGAGGAGCTATGAAACATCAGTAAGCTTCTACCAGACATGACACGTCTTTATCTCTTTTCAAGTTTGTTTTTCCTTTATTACTGTTTAACTTACTGAGAAGTGTTTTCTGTTTGTTGTGATGCCTAAAACATCAGCCATCTACAGAGTCATAAAATTCTGACATTGTGGATTTAAATTAACTAAAAACTTCAAAATCTGGCACAGCACACACATCAGTTTCCTGCAATCCTGCTGGAGTGTGTCAGCCAGAGGGGCAGAAAATGCCCAACATGAATGAATGTTTGAATATTATATTGTGTAGATATAAACAACGGCTGCCAAATATGTCTCTTGCAAATAAATTTGGTCAGAAAAACACAAATTTTTTAAAATATTCTACAAAATTATGGGACAAGAGAGACTTTGAACCTCTAAACCTGCCCATAAATACTAAACACAGTAATATTCTTCAGCTTCACTTCTGATCCATAATTAACTGTGAATCTACTGTGTATGATAAAAAATTACATTGCAAAAAAAAAAATTACATTCAAAGTAGTCACAGCAGTCCAAGCCCATGAAAGAGAAAACATAAAGATGAATTTATATATCATTATACCAAGTATGTTCTTTCTATTTGAAGACAGAGCAAAACTTTTTATTAGCTTTGACACAGAAGCTGTAAAGCTCAGTTACACTAATTTAATGTGTCTTTATATTGCAGTACCTATTATCAGAGCCAAAACTGTACAAGAGATATATTTTACAAGCTAAGGAACAAATAATACGCAGTTTTAGAGTTCTATGTTTTGTTATTGCTGGCAAGCCTAAAATCTTTAGTAACCTGCTCAATAGTAGGTAACCAGGATCGAAATGGTGGTGTGAGAGTTATCAAGAAATAATGTTCATATATATGCTAGATGGCTAGCCTGGGTTTTCCTTACACTAAGATCTTGCAAAGCGCTAGTACAATATGAGACATGCATGGTTTACAAGTATTACAATAATAACTTAAAGTCTTCTAACTATACAAACTTCAGTATTCCAGTATCATATATAATGCTAGAAGTTCAATCTTTTTTAAAAGCTAAGTATGACAAAAACATTTACAGATATAAGATAACTCACCTTCAACATACAATATCCTTAAAAAATTCAAAACTAATTTTGTGAGCCTTGGTTTCTCTTTTTAAATATAAAAGTTAAAAATATAACAGACAGAAATGAAGGTCTAAATTTATTACAAGTGCACAGATATTTGTTCCACTATCAAAATCTTACCTTGCATAGAAAATACTGGAATAATATTAAATAACTGTGGTATAATTATGCAAAAATCTCTCAATATCTTGATGTCAGGATAATTCAACCATCAACATTGACAATCCTGCCAGTGAACCAAACTATACAACAAAACTTGTGACACACAGCAAATACAAGAAAACTGAATCATCTTGACTGTACAGCCCTGTCAATGTGTAAAGTGACCTCTCAGAGACTGCAACTGCCTCTGAAATGTCAACATTTTTTTTTTCATACTGACAACTAATTGCCCAAGAAGCCTGTGCTGTACTTAGATAAACTCAGATTTTTTTAAAATGTCCTATTTTCATTTTACTTTATTAACATAAAAGAGAAGTCTTATAGGATTACTTTAGTTTATCTATGCACTGAGATTTTAGACTTCTGTGATGGGGAATTCAAATTCCAGGACATAACCTGCTGTGGAAGGAGTTTCCGCTGGTAATTTAAATTGAGGTTTGCAAAATTACATCAACTTTAAGACTAATCATGACTCCATTATTTTTCAATTTCTTCTCTCTTTTTTCTTACAAAATAAGTGCTATTACACTTTATTACACCTCTATAATTTATATAAAGGATAATTTAGATGCCTGAATGCATTCACCAGCAAGTTCCACAATTATTAACTAAATGAAAAATTTATCAATCCAGTTCATTCATATACCAAATGCAAGTGAAATTCAGGTAGTCCAAAGAATACCTGTTAAATGAAAGCACAAAGCAGGAGTTGTCATCGAAACGCAACACATCTTATTCCACAGAGATAGACTGTAGCAGTGTAATGCAAGCTGCATGGCACTGCACAGCATTCAACGCTGATGGGTTAAGCAGCTATGGCAATGGTCCCCAAATGCAGGTCATGACCCTAATCAGGGATATATTCAGCAGGGTGGCTGGGCAGGAAGTGACAAAGTTCAGGCTTAAGGTATCTAAAATGATCATTTAAGATCAATATGACATGCCATTTATTATTTGATCATGTTATAATTATGTATCTTCAGGTAATGGTAAATCTAACGTAGTGACTAAGTGTGATGTAAAGAAGGTATGTGGTGGGTACATGGAAAAACTCATCTGTGCATTCTAAACAGCAGTAGACAGAAGTACAAAGCTTCACAACCCCATGTTTAACACCCCCATCCATGCAGAAAATGTTTTTCGGTAATCAAACTGACATCCATTATCAGTAATAAATGTCTTCTTATTCAAAATGCAACAAAACAATCTAGCATTTCACACAAATTGCTGCCTGAAAGTTCTTCTGAATATGATATCTACTGATGGAACCCAAAAACAAATTTAAAATTACAATAAAAAAGAATGTAGAACAAGGTATTTTCTTAAAGAGTTCAGATATGTCTGTGTGTGAGTATCAGTGCAGACTGAGTGGGTCTCCATCTGCATATAGTGGTAGAGAGAAAAATGTTTATTCTTGACAGAAAACAAACTTTGGTCAGCCCTTGGACAGTTATTTTATTGAACAAGCTGCCCCAAATTCAATGAAGAGGGAAACATGGGAATTTTAAGATAAAAATCAAGTTCTACTTTGGAGTCTAATTAACCTTCAGAGTCCCAATTTCAAAATAAACTTACTTTTAGGTTATGTTCATTTTGAAATTCATTATTACAGATACTTGTCTTTGGTGCTCCTGAGTTCACTGGTTGGGAACCACTGGGATATATATAAAACACAATATGCTTTAGAAAGTCTGGATATCCCAATTATATTAACAGAAATAAAAACAACCTGTTCATTATTTCTTCCAGTTACTCACAAAACTGTAACACTTACAGTACAGCAGAAATCTACAGCATTTGGAATACTGTAAAATACCAAATCAGAATGGCCTTTCTTTCAGCCCCTTTTTTACATTTAATAGAGTTAAATGTAGCAACATTAAATATGTTGTTCCATGCTTTATCATAAAGATAAAGGAAATTTAAATGAACTGGTCTGATAGCCAAAAAATTAATGAAAGTGACAACCAACAAACATCTTTAGTAATTAAACACTCAGTTTTCTGTTCAAGATGTAAGATTTTCACCACATATGTAAAACATAATTACTAACCAATATAACAGCTCACATCGAACAACATATACATGCATCCAATGAGCATCAACAACAAATTTCCTTTAATTTATGTAAAAATGTTTTCAGTGCCAGAAGGACCTTGTACTTTCAACTCATTTCATCCAAACTGGAGTAAGAAGGGTGAAATCAATAGTCACACATGTCAATCACCTGCAAAGAAAAATTAACAAACTAATTTAAATCTCATGTATTGAGCACTGAAATCTACAACTGATTCTCAAATTTGATTTTCCTACTGAAACCTTTGGGCCCCACAAAATACTGACAATATTAGTGTATAAATAATCTTTTCCGTAGTACTGCTCTCAGTTTATAACAAAGCAGTATCAGTAAAACATAAAAATATAACTAATGAAAGAGTTTATAGGTTCCGAATTCAATTTCTGTGGCAGTGAATGTATTAATTAACATTCGTGGTGTAGAAAAATTGGATATAACACCTTACAAACCTTATCTCAATTCAACACAAGCGTGAAGATGAACATGTGTGATCACAGCTCTGCAATAAACAACTCATTCTATAGCCTTGCTCATGAATTCGATAAATCTCTTGCCATATTGTTCTGGATCACAAGTAGAGATACCATCAACGTTAGCTCCGTATTTCACAGTCTTGGCAGCTTTAGCAGCTTGTTTTCTAACACCATAATGTGTCAACACATCAATCAATGCTAGAAAATAAATTTCCTTTAATGGAGCACCTGGAACATGTCAAAAAGAAAACTGTCAATAAAACAAACAAGATACTAATTCAATGGTACAGATACTGATACTTATTCCTGTGATTAGGTAGAAGGTGTTCAATCTTGGAGACAGCAAAATGTGTTAAACCCAACATGCCTTTGACAGCCACATCTGACTTCAGTTAAGTATATTTTCTGAAACAGTGACAGCATAGACTAACACAGAGCAACGTAACAACAAAATATCAGAACTCACCTCTTTCAAAACTACAGGTAGCCCTCGATTTGCGCCAGTTCAGAATAACGCCGATTTTGAAACCAGCAAGTCAAAAAGTGAAAAAAATATATTTTACTATTATTTATAACATTTTACAATGTGTACTGATTCTTATACTAAATCGTAATTCTTACATCGCTGATTTCGAATAAAAATTATAATTAGTCATCTCTGCAATTACGTATGTTTCATTAACGAGAATTTGCTCCAATGAGATCAATGAATCGGTAAAAGCTGTTTATGAAATGCAAACTTTTGCATATGCGAGTTTGCTCTTATGCGCTTTACACTTTCAAAGGACTAATTTAATTTCTGTGGAGGTACCGTGGTTATTTTTACTATGTGATTTTCTATAGGTCGGCGTCTTACATGAATGCAACTATCGCATAACAGTAGAGATGACTGTGCACATCAATTACATGAAAGAATCGCAGTCAATCGCGGGGACCAACGAATTGCCGATTGTAGGTGTATAAAATATATTTTTTAAATTCCCTTATTTTATTTACGTTATTTCAGAGCTTTAAATGTAATGTCATTATTCTACTCGTCAATGTTTGGGTGCTGGGAACGCATGTCATTGACTTCCCGTTGATTTATATTATAAAAGAGTTTCAATTTACGCTGATTCGTCCAGGAATGCATTCCCAGCGTAAATCGAGGGCTACCTGTATGAGAAATCATTTGGTGGTCTAGTGCTTACCATACAACTTCATTATTCAGTTATACTGCTAATGGAAATTTCATTTATGAAGTATTCACTCATATTTTGTAAAACTTCAGCTTTTGGGGACACAGTGCTTTGAACCTTTAAAGTTTTCCAATATTTTAGCAAACACTGCAGTTTTCCATCTTCAGGATACATGTGTCTTGGATGGCTTTTGGAAGCATTATACAGACCAAGCAGTAGGTCATGAGTGGGATGTGAGGGATGGGACTTGTCCCAAAAAACCAAAGTCATACATTAAACTGCAGATTAGAAAATCTAAGGACAGGAATAATTCATATTTTGTCATCAGCTGGCTATAAATCTTTCCCATTTATAATTATTCATTATCAGATATGTTACAGAAAGCATATTATATTAACAGAAAATAAATATCAAAGCTGATTATTTTCTGTTACATTCCTATTTTCCATTCCCATTTCCATGCCAAACACTTTAAACTTATTACAGGTCATTTTAAGTTTATTTTCACTCTACACTGTCAGAAGTATGTAAATGTTCTGCTTAACCCTTTAAAGCCAAATGTCTCAGCTGCTCTAACAATTAGTAATCCTGCATTTTGTATTCATGTGTTTCTTATGATTCTTATAGTAAACAGCGTTAACCAGTTGATCTTTGTGATAGTGAAGTACAGTGTTTTCTTCATGATATGGACTAAATTCTTAAATAAAATTGCAAACTTTGGCTTTAAAAGGTTAAACCAGATTCCATTTCAGAAAGGTTTTACTATGCATGAAACTGTACCTTCGGAGCTAGGTATGGCGTATATATCAAGTTCAGGAACAATTCCTGTTTCATACTGCAAGCTGGTTTCTCTCATTAGAGCCATTGCATGAGGGGAGTCTGGTGGTGTAGCCATGGCTCCACCCCAACCCCACTTCTCCCCTCCACCACCCCTCGTGTCCAGTCCCGAACCACTTTCTGAGTCGTCGTCTTCCTCCAACCCGTTGTTTTCCTCATCTTCCTGCTCTGCTCGTTCACGGTTCTCCTGTTCTGCCCTAGCACAATCATGAACACCTAGCAGCAGTGAGTAGTCCATGAGATGAAGCTTGGTCAGAAACTGCAATGAAACAATCGTGTTATGGAATAAATTCAAAGTTTTCAACCACAATAACTGATTAATTGATTTATGGTTTATTTAATGTCAGTAAATCATACTTGATCCTATTTCTAATTCTAGTAGTTGAATGACAGCAGTTCACAGTTACCACCATACAATGTTCATGGCTGCCACATTGTTATCTTTTGAAAGATATATGCAAAACTAGAAGATTCTACACTGAATGAGGCTAGTGTTGTTCCCACCTCAGAAGTTCACATGGTTAGCATATCTGCATGGTTGATAATAGGGGATTAATGTTCCAAGACAGAGAGTTCTCCAGCAGCAGTTTCTTGTACCAAGTTTTGGTAAAACTAGTCAATTAGTGTGTATAGTACTGATGTCCAAAACTGAAACAGGGAATATAAGATAATCACTGGCAACAAAACACAACACACCTCTACATCCGCTGTCAGAGTTTCAAGTAACTTCTCCTTCGCATCATCTCCTATATATATTTTCATTCCTTCCTTCACAAAGTCATTGTCTTTGAGAGTAGGTAGGTCTTTCTCTTTTTCCTTGTCTGATGCCTCACGATCAACTGTTGATCCCTTCAGGTCAAACTTTCTGCAACAATTGACAACTATGTGTAACTGCCACATCAAATGTTAAGAATTATCCAATACTGCAGTTGCTAAGACACTGAATAATTCTCAGTATTGTATGATTTACCACCAAACACTGCACGTTTTTCCCAGTACAAGTCAAGTATTACTCCATATAAATAATAAAATCTACTTACCAATATATCAGCTTCCACCAGGAGTTGGGATGTGAAAGTTGCATTCAAAGTTGTCAGTTAATGCACTGCATAAACTTAATGGTCATACCTCTTATCCTGGGGAAAAGTCTAATGAATATTTTGGAGTTTCTTGCTTTTAATATCACATGACATTTTAATTTTTGAAGAAAAAAATTGCCCTCCCCCCCTTACAACAGGTGATGCTGGAACCTAGTATTTTAATAGGAAAAACATAAGTTTCTTTCAGATACTTTCTTCTGATTCATATAACAGCATTTACCATTTAAAATATATGCTGCTTGCCATGCCAATCACCTTATTAATACAGTATAGGTATAGAGAACAAGTCATTAAGTTCCTTATTATATAAGTTTTTCCAGTCATTTTACTACCTGAATTATCCTGACTCCAAACATTTTCTTGAGCGCCTTGTTCTCGAACACCTCCAGCCTTTGTGTAACTAACTCTCTAGTAATAGTAACACAAACTTCATCATTGCCTTCTTAAAATATATGTACCTGTGCGTTTGCAGATGATTACTGAAAACATTCCTCATCGCCACCAGATAATGCTCCACACCATCCACAGTAAGCCGATACATGCCCAGGTACTGAGGAAGCAGCGTCTTTCCATGACGCTCTACAATGTACTGTATCAATAAACATACTTTAAATTTATCTTCCTGCTTTCTTATATGAAAACAAAGATATCTGTTACTGCAAATATACATATCACATGTCTGTTGACAACGTTGTTCTTCAGGGTTGTATGATGTGTAGACTCATAGGTAGATGCCAACATTTAAGAGAAACAAATCTACGTGACATCACAACTCAGAAGATCATCAACATCCCCACTGCAATGAGAATCTCATATCTCATATGTCTGTTGTTACAAAGCCACAAACAGTTATTTTAACTGTTGCAAGACAGTCACAGTTTTTTCCTCCACTGAACAAACTCAAGACTTGAAAGGCATTTATTTCTAAGCACAAGATCTTATTGTGTAGGGAGGGGGGTGGGAACTATTAACTAATGATGGTAAGCCGAACCTCTATGTCAGAAAGCGAACAAGTACGTACACAGTCCATTAAGAACATCAATTGTTTATGCTTATGGGTCTATCTATATGATTTTAGAAATGAGAATAACTCATGATATCATTAATTTTCTATTAACCCTTTCAAGGTCCAGTTAATTAGTGTTTTAGCATGTGAAGTGACAGGAGAACAGCAAGATTTTCTGTTTAATCTTGACTGCAAACAGTTATGATGCACCTGTGTATGTACATTTTACACCACGGCCACCGACAATTAAGCATAGATCATTAAAAAAGCAAATCTAAATTCTATTCTTAATTTATATGAATTTGATTTATATATCCTTTATGTTGTATATTTTTAAACTGTTTGTTATAATATCACAGGACAACTGTCTGCACTGTACAATGGTAAAAATACACTGGTTGATTGCTGATTTTCTTTTGTAAATCACAGAAATGTATGGATATGTAAAGCAGGAAGGGAGCAATATAGTTCTGTTCATACCGGCAAATGATAAATGCCATGTGTGTAGACTATAATCCATAGTAAAAAATATTACAAAATACTACATAACACCCATGTACATGCTTAAGGCAAAAGTGATAGTATGTATACTGACAATGAAATTGTAAACCTGCATGTAGACCTACAAAATGCAATGACGTGCTCTAAAATTCACAATTCTAACTTCCTGAGTCTTAGTTCATGTAACAATGATGTTTCAAATACAGACGCTACACCGCATAAACTGAGATAAAAAGATAAGTTTTTAATGTACTATCCCAGCATTCACCTTGTAAGACTGAGGAAAACCACTACAAAACCCCAGTCATAATATGATAGCAGTAACTCAGTGAATAAAGTTCTGAATTTCAATTAAGAGCTCCTACCGCCATAGAACTATCTATCGCTTACTGGATGGTAGTGCTTCAGAAAGGAGTGCATCCTTTCTACTTCCTCACTGGTGAGAGACTTGAGTATGAAGAGA